>VZTG01006025.1:0-58813 GCA_013397845.1 Melanocharis versteri
TACCCCCGGACCTTCCGCTTCGCTCGCCGGGATGGGACGGGAAGTTGGTGCGTGATGGAGACTGGGAAGGGGGACCGGACGGGCTCGCCTCTGCCCCGGGACGGTCCGGGACGGGCTCTTCGCTGTGTCTGGACCGGGATCGAACCAGGATGGGCTCCCGGGAACGGTTCCCCGCTGTGTCTAGTCCGGACCACACCGGGACAGGGTCTTCGTGGTGCGCCTGCCCCGGTTCCTTCCCGGAACGGGATCTCTGCCATCCCTCTGTCCCAGTACCGACCCGGGACAGGGTCCCTGCCATCCCTTTGCTCTGGTACCGATCCGAAACGGATCCCGCCATCCGTCTGTCCCGTTTCCGGACTGGACGGGGTCCCCGCCGTCCGTCTGTCCTGGTACTGGTCCGGGACTGGGTCCCCGGTATCCGTCTGCTCCGATACCGGGCGGGACGAGCTCCCTACTGCCTCCACCACCCCCGCATCACGCCGGTCCTGCACCCGGCCCCTTTTCCCTTAGCCCTCTCAGCTCTCTCTGTCCCTGCCCCCGGTGGCGACTGCCCTGGGGGCCCCGAGAGTCCCGCGTTCGGCTCCATCCCGCCTGCAGGGCTTTCCCTAGGAACCCCTAATCCACAGGTTAAGAGGATCGCTGGAGTTTTCATGCAGAGCCGGAAGAGCCGGGCAGTGGGCTCCATCCCGGGAATGCTGCGGAGCCCGGCAGCGTCGCTCCCGGGGAGATTTGTAGCCGCGGGGTCCAGGACGACCCCGAGGGAATGTTCATACAAACGTCATCCCAAAGTTCATGTTTCCCGGTGTCACTCTTCCCCAACTCATCCAAGAGCGAGGAGACAACGACGGGTCATCCAAAGCATTATTCTCCACGAGGGGAAAGTGAGGCACGGGGCCAGGTTGGGGTCACTGGAGGCAGAATCCCGCTACGTTCCCCAAGTGTGATTTGGGGCACATCATGCAGCGGGTTTCCACCGGATCCCAAACCCACTGGTGGACGCGGGGGAGCTTCCCCGGGGCTGGCAGCATGACAGAGGCAGGAATGTGCTGGGCTTTTATTGGAGCATCGCCCTGTTGTGTCTTTCTTGCATCCTGTGAGAAAACGAACAAATCCCTGGCAGGAATGACCCCAGTGGGGCCTGGCCGTGAGTTCACCCTCACCCACCGGAAATCCAGTTTTCACATTTTTTGGGAGGGGAGTGAAGTTTCCGCGGCTGGGGTCAAGTCCCCTGTGGCTCTGTCCCCTCTGTGGCTATTCCTGGCCCTTCGGTAGCATCTTTGGAGCCAAATTCCCAGGAGTGCCTGCAGCTCTCAGTTTATCTCTGGCATTCCCTCCTGGCACGCGCTGGTCACACTCAGGATGTTTTTAAAAAGGATTTCCTTTCCTTGGATGGGTTTTTCCCAGAATGGGTCCCCACAGCTCCTCTGCACCACCAGTGTGGATATGGAGCTGGGGGAATCCATCCAAGACCCTCCAGTTGGGCTCACGTGTCCAGCTGTCCTGGCCATAGACGGTTTTCCATGCAGATCCCAATGACTTAAACTTTCTGTGCTAGAAACTGCCCCCAAATTTCCCTCCCCCAGAAGAGCAGTCCCTTTGAGAGCTATTGTCCTGGCAGCCCTGGGGTCCCTACTGCCCCTGCAGCCCCCACTCTTGGAGGGCCTGGTCCTTCCCAGCTCTGCTCTGTCAGCGGACACTGCCCAGAAAGGGGTAAAGTTGGTGATTTCTCCCAGTCCCCCAGGATAAACCTACCCTCAGTGCGGATGCCAGCCCTTCCCACAGGCTGGGGAGGAGGGGGCTCTGAGGGGGGGCTGGCATCTTTCACCTCCAGCTCCGCCTTTTTTATCCCTGCAGGATTTTCCCTTGCTGGAGCTTTGTGTTGTCTCCCAGCGACAGCAAGGGGAGCCAAGTCTGGGCAAATGTATGCGCACCATCCCTTTTCTTTCTGGCTGTGCCAGGACAATGCTTGGCAGGAGCAACAGCTTTTGGGGGATGTGGAGAGGAGGTGTTGATCGCTGGACCTCCACAAACCTCTGGCCCACACAGTGGGGCTGAGTGGTGCTCCCCCCCTTTCCCTGCACCCCAGTCCTGCCCAGATATTCCAGCCGGATCTCAATACTGGATGCTTTCAGTTTATTTCCAGGATATTCCCTCATGCCCAGAGGCAGTGAGCCAGGAGAAAAGCCCCTTTTGTGGTTGGTCTGGCATCATCCTGGGAAGGAGGCAATGGGGATGCAGCTGCCTAAGGTTATCCTCAAGGTCAAGGCTGCAGTCAGGGGGTTCCAGGGGCTGCCCAGTGCTGTACAGCCCCATGGAGTGGGGATATTCCCTCCCTGAATCCTTTTATATCCCCCCAAACTGGGGTTCTCCTGGACTGGGGGATGTAGAGGAGCTGGAGGTGGAGGGGTGTGCTGGGTGGCTGTGGGGGAAACTATGGCAGCTTCATCCCTGGATCCCCCTGCAGACAGTTCCAGTGCCAGAAGCATCCAGAAAACCACCATAAAATGATCCTTTGGACAAGGAGAACATTTGAAGAGGCTGCAGGTGCCCAGGGGTTGTTCCAGGAGCCTCACCAAGGGGGGAAACTGAGGCAGGGAACAGCCTGTCTGAGCCCCCTGCCTGGTGTCTCTGCAGGAAACGGCTGTGGCCACACACTGCTGACACCCCACAGTGGCACCCTGAGCTCCAAGAACTACCCGGGCACGTATCCCAACCACACGATGTGCTGCTGGCAGCTCCAAGCACCCCCAGGCACCTCCCTACTCCTGGCATTCGGGGATGTGGATCTGGAGCCCTCAGAGCACTGTGCCCACAGCTCCTTGCTGCTCGCTGACCCCCAGACCGGCACTGCCTACGGTAAGGGGGGTCCTGGGAGAACTGAAGCAGGGGTGACACAATGTTGTGGATAGGGACAATATCAGGAAAATCTGGGCTTTTAGCTGATTTTATCATAGGGAGGAAGAATATCTAAGGAGGGAGGTAACCCAGTGGGACAGTATCCAAGGAAGGGGGTATTCGAGGAGGGGTTACACAAGGAGGGGAATATCGGAGGATGGGGGGTACCCAATATCTGAGAAGTGGGTTATCCAAAGAAGAGAAATCCAAGGATGGGGATGCCTGAGGAGTGGGGGTACCCAAATAGAGGGGATGGTATCCAAGAAGGGGGATATCCAAGGAGAGTAATATTTGCAGATGGGGATATCTGAGAAGGTGGGTACTGAAGGAGATGATTATTGCCAAGCTTGACGGAGGAACTGCCCAGTTGGGACCAGATGCAGCCACTGAATAATTAATTTGTTGGCCCAGCCGCTGCCCAAATGCTTCCAGGATTTTCTCAGACAGATTTATTGGTCTTGGAGGGATTTGGCAGCACTGGGAGCATGACAAATGCTGAGGAAAACGTCTTGGGGGTGTGGGGAAGCATCAAGTGATGGGGTGGGATGGAAGAGCAGCCCCGGTGAAGGGCAGGGTCTGGACAGGAGATGCAATGGGAAATGCAAGATGGAAAGGAGCCGGCTTGTATCCATGGGACTGGGAGTTTTCCCTATTGTTCAGGGCTTTCACCCTTTCTGGGCTGGTCCCCAGAGGGGTGACAGCACTCAAGGTCCCTGGTCCCCATCCCTTCTGCTGTGGCCTCAGGGGCATATTTGTCCCCAAAACTAAGAGACATCCTGGCCCCAGGCTGAGACAGAGCAATGTGGGAAAGGGGGGGACCCCCAGATGATGCTCTTGGTGGGCTGGGGGAGGTGGCCGGGCAGCCGCAGCCCCTTTGGGTGCCACCAGGGCCATGCCAGCGCGACACAGAGCTTGGGTTCCACTCCCTCTCCGGCAGCTGACGCCGGCCCTTGAGAAGTCCCAGATGTTTTTCAGGAAGTGGCTGGAGCAGGCGGACGCTGTGGGCTCCTTCCCGCTGACTCAGAGCTGGTGTCTGGCCCCTGGCCTGATTCTTCTGGGACGTGGCAGGGTCCCCATGGGGGTGGCAGCCTCCAGGGCTCAGCTGAGGGGTTCCCAGCTCCCAGGGTATCCTCGAGATCCATACAGATGTGGCACCACTGACCCAGGGCAGTGCTGGCATCTGGCAACCGGTGGAAAGGAAATCTGCATGAGGGTCATCTGCATCTCATCTGCGTATTGTGCAGATCTCAGTTCTGTCACATATGTGGCATATCTCCATGCACATGTGTCCCACGTCCCCTGGGATCGACCTCCCGGTTCAATATGGCCCAGGCAGGATAAGGGTGTGGGTCAGGGTAGGGAAACTGAGGCACAGGGGGAGGTGTCTCCAGCAGCCCCATGGGAACATAGGGGCACAGTTCCCTGTCCCCAGGACAATGATGGCATTTTCTCAAAGCATCTCTGGGTGCCCAGAGGCCCCAGTGATGGGCATGATACAGAGCAGAGCGATGTGGGGGACAGGGGGTGATGGCAATCCAGGGATTGGGGCCACCTTCTGTCCCCAGCTGGGACCAGAGATGTCCCTAAGGAACCCGCCTGCCTGCTAAGCCGAAGTTTTAATCAGGGAGATGGAATTGCAAATTAATGTGGATTAAATGGGGGGAGGGGGCGGTTTAGGAGGCAGCTTTAGCAGCACCTGTGAAAGGGGACATGGGGAGGAGACAAGGACACAGCTCCTATTTTGGGGTCCCATGGGGTCATGCCATGTGTACCAGTCCCTGCAGTGGGGGATGTGGTGGCAGGTGCCCGATGAAGGCAATGGGGCCATCCTGCAGCTGGGACCAGCCTGGGCATGGGGACCACCCTGGCATGAGGTTGCCCTGGCATGGGACCACACTGGGTGTGGGACCATCCTGGAACATGCGACCATCCTCAGGATGGGACCAGCCTGGCATGGGGCCACGCTGCATGGGACCACCCTTCAGCACCCTGCTGCTGTGACTACCTTGGGGATGTGCCACCCTGGATGTGGGACAGCTCTGGGACCACCCTGAGCACAGCCCAAATGCCTGAGCCCCCCTGGCCCTGGCAAGGGCCGAACCGGGGGAGGTGAATTCCTGGGGTCCGGGTGCCCAAGCATATCCCCAGGGACCCCAAATCCTCTCCACGGTGCCATCCCTGCTGGCAGGGCCCTACTGCAGGAACTCCATCCCTTCTGCCCCACTCCTGGTGACAAACTCCAGCACTGTGACCGTCCTGTTCAACAGCACCAGCCACCGCTCGGGACGAGGCCTGCTCCTGTCCTATGCCACCTCACAGCACCCAGGTATGGGGGGAGCATCCCCTGGGACACAGAGACACCCCTGAGATGTGTCCTAGTCCATGCAGAGGCGTGAAGGCAGCTCCTTGCTGACCCCAGGATGAGCTGCCATTGCCCTGAGCTCCCTGAACATCCATGTTCTCCCTGGCTGGGGGCAAACATAGGAGACCCGCAGGCCATCCAGCCAGCTGGGACCCCTTCAAGAACCCTGAACCCCCAAGTCAGGTGGCACCCCAATATCAGGCAGAGCCACAGGCACCCTAGATTGTGCCATGGGGCCAATGGCTGCAGAGACCAAGGGGCCATCCCTCCCTGCCCCTCCAGACATGGGGGCATGAAGGGCAGAACCCAAATGAGGAGCAGGATTTGGTTGGGAAGGGGAATGGGGTGCCCTGGGGCAGAAGTGGGTATGTGCTGTGGGGCAGGTGGGGGTCCCTCACCCTGTGGTGTCCCTGCGTTGCAGACCTGGTCTCCTGCCTGGTTCGAGGCACCCACTACACCCAGGAGCACATCAGGTGAGTGGTCAGGAGTGGAGAATGGTCCCATTTTGGTGTCCCCTGCCACAGGGGTCTCCATCAGCCCTGGTTTCATCCCCATCCCTCTCCTGAGGTACAGCTCCAGTGGGATGGGGAGCAGAGTGGGTATGCAGAGGGGGTTTGGATGGGAGGGAGCCCTGACCCACCCCTTACCATGTGTTTCAGTGTGTACTGCCCTGCGGGCTGCAAGGACATCCATGGGGACATCTGGGGCAACCCGAGCCAGGGCTACCGGGACGTAAGTGTGGACACCATGGTACACCTGCCGGGGATGGTCCCCACAGCACATGTGGCCACTGCTTGTCACCCCCCGCAACCCAGAGGTGGTGGGTGTGGCCTTGGGATGCCCCACGGGGTGCTCGGGCCTGCCGTGGGGGGCTACCCTCACTCCCCACTCCCTGCAGACATCGGTGCTGTGCAAGGCAGCCGTGCATGCCGGGGTGATTGCAGACGAGCTGGGCGGGCAGGTCACCCTGTCCCGGGAGAAGGGGATCACGCTCTATGAGTCGGCCTTTGCCAACGGGCTCCGCTCCAAAAGGTGGGTGAGGAGTAGCTGGGGCTGCACCCCACACCGAGCTGCAGGACCCACCCGTGCTGACACTGGGAAACTGCCACCCCTCAGTTTCAGAGACTCCAGGGTTTGTTCGCCCCGTCTGATGCTCCCCCTGCTTTCCTCCACACAGGGGATCTCTCTCCGAGAAGCGACTCATGTTCCACAAAGGTATTTTTTCCCATTTCCCCTGAAATTAAGGCACGATTTTAGCTGTCAGACCTGGTGCCACCCCCATGTGCCCAGTTGGGGTTTCCGGGTTCCCAGTGTGCTGTCTCCTGTCCCCAGCATGTGATGATGTGCTGGAGGTGGTCGTCTTCAGTGCCTCATCCTGGTGGCATGAGGTGGATGCGGTGGGCCAGGACCGAGCCTGGGTGGCCGAACGGGCAGCACTCAGCACCACCGGCCACTCCTGGGCGGCCAAACCCGGCACCAAGGCTGCCTGGCTGGAGCTGGACCTGGGCACCCGAAGGAATGTCACAGGTGAGAGTTGGCCATCAGAGGGGGGCAACAGCTGCCTGCGTCCTCATGCCACCCTGACCACTGTCCTCCCACTGTGCCAGCTTCACTGATCCCCACAAAACTGCCCAGGGCAGTTGCACCCCCATAACTCCCAAGACGCACTGGAGTTCATTGTGCCATGGTTTTACTCGTGCAAACTGGGATGCAGAGCACACCAGCCTCCCTGGCTTCTCCTGTCCCTGTTCTGTCCCTTTGCTTCCCTCATCTGTAGCCATTTCTGGGATGAACAAGTTAATATTATGCTCTTGCATCTGGTGCCAGCGAGCGTCTTTTGTCCGGCCCAAGCCTGCTGAAAGCAGGGTCTTTGTGCGCCAGCGGCTGGCGACTGCAGCGAGGAAAATGAGGACGTTGTCCGGCCGGAGGCTGGAGGAGGGAGGAATGCAGGGCTGGCAGCTGGGGCTGGAGGTTATCGGTTCCCGGGGGCAGACCAAAGCGTCCCACACTGGAATCTGCCACCCAAACCCCCTCCCAGGGTCCGAAGGATCCCCCTCTGCCAGGTGACATGTCCTGCCCTCCTAGTCCTTTCCCAGCTGGTCTTGAGTATCCCAGAGATGGGGGTTATTCCAGCTAGGAATAGAGGGCAGTGGGGTAGAGGGCAGCCCTTCCCCAGCCCCGCAACCCCTGACTGACAGCAGGGACTCCCCTCCTGTATTCACAGGCATCATCACAAAGGGCTCCTCTGAGCAGCATGACTACTATGTGACGTCCTACCACATCTCCTCTAGCCGCGACGGGAAGAATTGGAGACCCTACAAAGGCAGCAGTGGCCAGGAGAACAAGGTGGGCATGGGGGGAACATCATGGGGCTGAGAGCCCCTGCTGATGGATATTTGGCCATCGACGCCTCTTCACCCTCTCTGGTAGGTGTTTGAAGGAAATGCTGACAGCCAGGGGCAGGTCTCCAACGCCTTTATCCCTCCCATCGTCGCCCGCTACATCCGTGTCATACCACAGAGCTGGCACCAGCACGTGGCCCTGAAGGTGGCCCTAGTGGGCTGCCAGCTGGCACGGGTCCGCGCACCCCGTCCCTACGGTGAGACCCTCCACAGGAGCTCACACCCCCATGTCCGAAACATCCTCCTGGGGCCTCTGCCTCCCTGTGCACCCAGTGGTGGTCCCACAGTCACAGTCCCTGCTCTGCCCTGTAGTGCCCAGTGTCCCCAAGGAGGTCCTTGAACCCACCAGCTGCCCAGCCAGCCACACCCCCATTCCTGGCATCGCTCTGGACCCAGAGAAGGCAGGTGGGTGCCATGGGGGGCTGTCCTTGGGGTGCAGCATTGTCTTGCAGTGTTCAATGTGCCACTAGGGCTTCATCCCCCTGTGGGAACACATTGATTTTCCTCCTCTAGTGGCCCCAGGTGGGCTCCTGGCACTCATGGGTGCAAAGGGGTGGGATGGGGGCCCGAGAGGCTGACACTGCCCTCCCTCCCCAGGCTCCACACTGCTGGTGATGCTCCTCGTTGGTGGCTTTGTGCTCCTCTGCTCTTGCCTCCTGCTCCTGGCTTTCCTCTGCCACAGGAAGAGGTTGGTCCTGTCTTGTCCCCTGCTTTGCCCTGGGGGACTCAGCATCACCTCCCCAAATTGTGGCAGCTTCATCCAGCTGCTCACTGGGTCCCAAGGGGTGCAGCCCCCCATGCAGTGGGTGTGAGGAGATGGGTGGTGGTGGGCACAGGGTAGCTGGGACCTCTTGCCCTATCTTGCCTATCCCCTTGGCAGGAAGTCAGCAGCGGAGCTGAACTGTGGGATCACAAAAGGTAAAAGGGTCCACAACCCCTCCCCAAAATTGGGGGTCCGTGTGTCGTGGGGTGCAGCTGGTTTAACTGGTGCTGCTGCCAAGCTCGGACCTGTCCCACCCCCCAGGGACACCTGCACATCCAGGTGACAGCCTGTGACAACTGAGGGTTTCCTCTCCCTGCCCAGGGTACCCCAAGCTGGAGTCGAGCCAAGTCTGTTCCCTGCAGAGCCTGCCAGCCCCCAGCCTGGCCTCCTTCCCTATGGTCCCCACACCAGGAGATCTCAACCAGACCCATTCGCCAGGTAACAGGGGCATCAGGGCATGAACTGGTCCCTCAGCTCAGAGCTGGAGCCAAGTCTTCCCAATTGCACCCTGGGGGATGCCCTGGGGTGCCCATTCCCCCCTCCCCATTCTGGTCTGACCCCTCCTGCATCGTGGTCCTGTGCAACAGGGAGGCCCTGATTAATTAGACATGCCCCTTTAATTATTATAAATAATGATTATAATTTATTGTAATAACACCACACATTATTTAGTAGTAGTAGTAGTAGTAGTAGTCCACCTCAATTACAGCTGTTGGCACTGGCGGGTGGCTAGGGACAGCAGGAGCCCGTCTGTGGCGTGGCAGAGGAATGTGGGGTCTCCATGGGTGGGTGCCCTGCCCTGGGTGGGTTTTGGCAGTTTTCCTATCCCTGGAAGTCCAAACATGGTCAGTTTTTCAACCCACCCCACCCACCTCTGCCACAGCACCATGACCCCCCCTGACACGGCAGCTTCCCTGTTTCAGAGTACGCTGAGCCAGACCTGGTGCAGGTGAGCCCCAGCAGCCAGACAGGACCCTCCACCTTCAAGCCACTCCTGGAAGAGGGCTACACTCTGCCGCTGGTCCTGAGCCACTATGATATCCCAGGAAAGCACCATGAGTATGCGGAGCCGCTGCCGCCAGAGCCTGAGTACGCCATGCCATTCAGTGAGCTGGAGCCTGCTGGGATGCGCCGCAGCACTTGCAGCATCTCAGGGCCTTCCGGGTGCTCCCTGGTGCAGTACCAGACCCCCGCCCTGCGGCCCGGGGAGCTGCCAGCTGGGGTGGAGCGGACTGGCAGGCCCTGTTCTGAGGGATCCTGCGGGTGGCCTAGGCACTGTCCCCTTGCACACGTGTACCATGAAGCCTTGTGAGCAGGGGAGCACAGCAGCACGATATCTGGTGGGGGGGAGACGTGTAAAGGAGGACCTTCCCCACGAGGAGGCTTTTTTAAAGTAATCCTATGTAAATATATGTATTATATATATATATAAAGATAGACGTGGAGCACAGTACCCCGGCTCCGCCTGCTGGCCTGGGATGCGACCATCTGCCCTGCCTGGGTTGTCACAGTCACCGTCCCACCCTTCCCGCCGTCCGTGCTATCACAGCGTCTGTCCTCACTTCGTTCAGAACCCTTCGCCCAGCCATATGATAGGAAACAGTGGAGCGACAAAATCCCCCGACACGTGGTGGAACGGCCTGCGTATTTACTCTTTATCTGCTGTTCACCGGTGCCAGGGTGCCGGAACAGACGGTTACCAGCAGCCCTTTCTCACAAAAATTGTGCTTCCGAAATCTCTTGATGTCGATTCCGCGGGGGCGGCGCACAGCCCCCCCCGTGCCACGCACGGCAGAAGCCCTTTTTAAAGCTACATATTTGCCTAAGTCGGCTTGGGAAAGCGTCGGTGTACCGGCTAGGTCAGGGCGAGGAACTCCGCAGACACCAAACATGATATCTATATGTCTATTCTTTTATCCTTTCTCCTCCAGTGTCTCATCTCTTATCGCCATTTCTGCTCGTTTTCCCTCAAAAAAGTGCCGTTTTCCCCACTTTTTAGCCGGTCAGGGTTACGCAAATCGCGCGGGGCATGCTGGGCACGCCTCTTCTCTGAGGCAGCGCGGGGAGGAGGAGCGCCTGTGGCGGGAGCGCCATGGCGCGCACGCGCGCGCAGGCGAACACGTTCCTGATTGGCGGCAGCGACGGCCGGAAGCGGAAGCGCTCTCGGGTGGCGGTGGGCCGCAGAGGGAGCGCGGCGGTCGTGGCGGGGACTCGGCGTGCCCGCGGGTCATGGGGAGGTACGGGGGCTGGAGGGGGCTGCATGGAGAACCTGGGGGTTCCGCACCGGCTGCTGCAAATCCGGGAGGGAGCACTAGAGTGGGCGCCAAGTCGGTCCCCGTGGCGGTCGGTGACCTTCTCTCTGCCCCGCGACTCCCGGCGGGGACGTTCTGCGCAGGGTGGGGGATTCGTTCCCATCCCGGCGGTCTCCGTGGGGCTGGTGTGCGGTTTAAGCTGGAGATGTTCAGCCTGGAGAAGAGAAGGCCCCGGGGAGACTCTTAGAGCCCCTTCCAGTGCTTAAAGGGGCTCATGGAGAGCTGAAGAGGGACTTTGGACAAGGACCTGGAGAGACAGGACAAAGAGAATGGCTTCCCACTGCCAGAGGGCAGGGTTAGATGGGATACTGGGAAGGAATTCCTCCCTGTGAGGGTGGTGAGGCCCTGGCACAGGTTGCCCAGGGAGGCTGTGGCTTCTTCATCCCTGGAAGTGTCCAAGACCAGGTTGGACGGGGCTTGTAGCTACCTGGGACAGTGGAAGGTGTCCCTGCCCGTGGCAGGGGATGGAATGAGATGAGCTTAAGGTTTCTTCCCACCCAAACCACTCTAAGACTCTATGTTTGTATTTAGATACTTGGTGAAAATCACTATGGTTAATGGAAGTGGGAGCCCCCGGAGCACTCCAGGGAATGTGCTGTTTGTCATTAACATGGATTTTAGTTACAGTTCTAATGCTGTGCTCTCCCAGAGCTGAACAAGTCGTGGTGCTGATGGCAGTACACAGACCTCCTCCTGCCCTGGAGGGAGCTGCTGTTATGAGGGTCTGGGCTTACCTGCACATCAGCAGGTACCAGGATGCTCTGTTTCCTGGCAGAAAAAGGGAATTTGGTCATATTTTTCTTCAAGATCCTGTGGGATGCTCATCCTCTGCAGCAGTGACTGTGTGGTCTTTTCTGACAGAGAAACCTGTGGTATTGTAGTGAGGACAACTTGTGAAACTGTTTCCTCTAACCATCTTACATAGAATGGGTGATACAAAAAATATCTGGTGTTCCTGTAGGAATGAGAGTTATGTGGAAGAGGAGGACACCAGAGTAGGTAACGCTGATGTTCTGGGAAGGGTGTGGGCTATGGCTCACTGGGCTCACAGCAGTTGCTGATGTAATTAAAGATCTAGACACTCAGATAGCTGTAAGTAAGTGGGGCTAGCATGTGGGATTTACCCAGTGAATCTGCTCCTCCCGTGAGTTTTGTGTTCCGGGATCTTAGTGGCATGTGAAGGGTGCAGTAAGATCTGGGAATAAACCAGCAAAAAGACTTTATGCTGTTAAAGTGCTTCTGCCCAAGGATTTTGGGGCTTTGTGACTGAGGATTTCAGTGCTTCCTTCCCTGCATAGTGGGTAGGAATTCCTGCTTTGTGGATCTGTGAAGTGAGGTGTGGGGTGAACAGCCTGAGATCAACCCCAGCTAAAACCAAGACTGAAGGTCTCTCTCAATCTTGTGCTGGGCTCCTCAGCCAGAAGTGCCAGCTAAGGGGTTTCAGGTGTGCGTGTGGTGATTTTCCATTGTTAATTCAATTAAAATGGAGCTGGAAACTTGCTGAGAGCACTGCAGAAGGGTGTTAGTGGTATAAATTCCCCCAAAGGGCTCTGTGTCTGCAGGTGCATGAGTGTGCATTGGAGTGAAGCACTAAAGTTTCTAAATTCTCCCATGTCCTTTCTTGTGTGGGTTTTGATATTAATTAATCCAGACTAACCAGGCTTGCTCTGATGAGGGGAAATGTTTATTTGTAGATCAGGAAGCAGACACTGTGAATGTCCCGTAAAGCTGGTTAAACAAACTCTTATTTTCTCGTGAGTTCAGCCTCAGCTTCTCAGCCATCTCTGAGGCTTTGCCACCAAACCATTCCTTAAACTCTCTTTCCCTGTGACAGACCCATCACTGCTGCCCACAGTGGTTGTGGTAGTGGAAGGTGCAGTGTTTGGATGAATTTCCTGTCACAGAGCAGTGAAGACAGAGCAAAACTTAATTGAACCTGAGGCTTAGAGCAGAAACAGAGGAGGTGCCAGGCAGTGTTCACCCCATGACCAACAACCTGAGTAACTGCAGCACCTGGAGGATCTGTGTAACCACACAATCCAGTTGTGGTTCACCACTGGGAGCTCCGTAAATCCCACTCCATTTCCTGTGGCTGTCAGTTGCCCAGTGTGGGAGGAACAAGGGGCAGGTGTGAGCATACAGGTGTTCCTCCCCCTGTGAGCACGGGACTGTGCTCTCAGACCCCAAAATGAACCGATGTTGTCAATCCCACGTGGAGGGGTCACTGCAGGCTGGGCTGTGAGCATAATGCTGCCAAAAACAAGACCCCCACCCTGTGGAGACCCCAGGGAGGCTGGGTCCTGCCTTCTCTCCAGGGTTCTGGATTGTGGGGATGAGGGATCCCGTGCTGCTGCAGCACAGGAATGAGCCATATCCTGATGTTAAATCTGCTTTGAGTGGTGTGTTCTTTGTGGGAAATGGGTTCAGGAAGGCTGTGTAGGGGTGGTTGTGGGGGCGTTCAGCTCAAGGGATGAATGGGTGAGTGGGTCGATGCTGCTGTCACCAGCATGCAGCTACTGTGCTGCTGGAAAACTTCATTTTCCATACACCAGGGAAGGTTTTTTCTGCTACTAAGCATCATTTCTGCCTTCATGCTGTGAGCAGAGATTCCTGATCTATACACTCCAGGCCCTGTCAGAACACTGCAGTTTTCTCTGGACAAAGACCTGTTCACCCTGCTGAATTCCTTCTATTTGCTAACCATGGCTTTCTTCTCCCTTTCCAGTTGATTGGTTTGGATCCCCCCAACCCCAAGTTGAAGCAGGACTTAGACAAGCTTTATGATCTAAAAGCTAAAGCCCAACAGATTATGAACCAGTTTGGCCCTTCTACCTTGATCAACCTCTCCAACTTCTCCTCAATCAAGCCGGAACCAGCCAGCACCCCCCCCCAGAGCTCCATGGCCAACAGCACCACTGTGGCAAAGATGCCAGGAACGCCCAGCGGAGGAGGGCGGCTCAGTCCTGAAAGCAACCAGGTAATTCCATGCCCGACTTTGGGACAACAGGGATGATGCTCAGGCATCACAGACTTGCCTGTGGCTTCCTTCGCCTTCTTTAAGTCACCAGCAGAAATAAAATGTTCATTAAAGTATCAGTTACTGAGTGAGCAAAACTTCCTCACGGAGTTCCTCTCTCCCAGGTGCTTCCTGGCTGGATGGGGTTTGGATGCTGTAGGTCTAGAGGTTTTCCCAGTCTTAGGAAAATATATATTGGGGTGTGACAGGGGAAGTTATTTTTAAATGGGGTTTAGGTGGGAGAAATATAGGGAGAAGTGGGTGGTGAGGCGCAGGTTGCCCAGAGAAGCTGTGGCTGCCCCATCCCTGAGAGCATCCAAGGCCAGGTTGGATGGGGCTTGGAGCAACCTGGGACAGTGGAAGGTGTCCCTGCCCATGGCAGGGGGTGGAATGGGGTGAGCTTTAAGGTCCCTTCCAGCCCAACCTGGCATGGAGCCTTCAATGCACATAAAATGAACTGCTGCCCAGGGAATGCCTCGGCATTGCTCCCTGATGGCTTTGCTTGCACCCGGGCTCTTAGGAAGTGTGCTAGACCGCAGCACAAAACAGCCACAGCAGTGAGGGAATGAGGAAGGGCAGGAATTTCCCGTCTGTGTCTGGTTGACCCAGGCTGACAACTTCCATCCATATGTTTTAAGACTTGGTATCCTGTTGTTCAGCCCAGTGTGGTTTCTGCTCCCTGCCACATCTGACTGCCCTGGAATAACCCAACACTCCCACATCTCTGTTTTCCATGTGAAGCACTAAAGCTGATAAGTGCTAGAGCCATGGAAATGCTTCCTTCGTGCCCTGAGCGCAACTTTAGTCACTGATATGCTGATTGCACTTGCTGTCTGTATCTTAATACTTGTAGTTTTGCCTTTCCACTCCTTTCCAGCAGCATTTTAGTGCTGGAAACATTTATCCTGGCTGCTGCACTCCAGTTGCTGTCCAGAGCAACCACTGGTGCTTGAAAATTACTCCTTAACACCTGATATTTCTTATCTCTGCCATTCCTGAGCTGATAGACTGTGTCAACAGTGTGACTCGGCCCTGGGGGCACAGGGGAGGAGGTGGTTGTGGTTGTGGCTGTGCTTCATGGGCAGCTTCTTTGCTGGAGCAGGGCAGTAAATCCTTCCTCTCCTCCTACATACTCAGGTTTTAACCAAGAAGAAATTGCAGGACCTGGTGCGTGAGGTGGATCCGAATGAGCAGCTGGATGAAGATGTGGAAGAAGTAGGTTCCAACCCATGGAAGGGACTGCAGGAAGAGCTAATTTGGGATTTGTCACAGATCAGTAGCCCTTTGTCCAAGGAGGGAGCATTAGTTCATTTAACACCTGTTTTCCCATGCAGCCTTCAGCCATCCCTGTTTTTCTGCATCGCAGTCCTAAAAAGGCTTTTAAAACAGCAATTGCAATTGCAGCAAACACTTATGAAATCCACTCCTTTGAGTGAAATTTTGGACACCGCAATATTAGAAAGATCTAAAGCTATTAGAGGGTGCCCAAAGGAGACTCTTTCCTAAAAGAGGATGGAGAAGGATCAGGAGGGACCACAGGAGGAGCGGCTGAGGGCACTTGATGTGTTCAGCTGGAGCTGAGGAGACTGAGGGCAGAGCTCAGCGGGGGCTGCAGCTCCTTCTGAGGGGCAGCTCCGATCTCTGCTCCCTGGGACAGGGACAGGAGCCAGGGAATGGCTGGAGCTGGGCCAGGGCAGGCTCAGGCTGGAGATCAGGGCAAGGTTCTTCCCCCAGAGGGTGCTGGGCACTGCCCAGGCTCCCCAGGCAATGCCAGCTCCCCAGGCGGCCAGACTCAAGGAGCATTTGGACAACACTCTCAGGCACAGGATGGGGATTGCTGGGGTGTCCTGTGCAGGGCCGGGAGTTGGCCTGGGTGATCCTTGTGGGTCCCTCCCAATTCAGGACATTCTGTAATTCTGAATATCAGCTTCTGAGGGCTTGTTTTCATCTTCCCAAATAATTTCAACTGCTCAGTGCTGACCAGACTGGTTGTTGCCCTTGTTCCACCACAGATGCTGCTACAGATCGCCGATGATTTCATTGAGAGCGTGGTGACAGCCGCCTGCCAGCTCGCACGGCACCGCAAGTCCAACACCCTGGAAGTGAAAGATGTCCAGTTGCACCTCGGTGAGTGACTTTTATCTGGTTTTTTCCCCTCTTCCCCCAGCTCTCAGTTCTTCTTGGAGTCAGGGCACAGCTGCAGTGCTGTGGTGGAAGCCTGTGAGTAGATAATGCATCCCGGCCGATGGAAGGGGTTGGAACTGGATGAGCTTTAATGTATCTTCCAACTCAAACCATTCTGTGAGTTCCAGAGCGCCAGTGGAACATGTGGATTCCGGGGTTCGGTTCTGAAGAAATCAGGCCCTACAAAAAAGCCTGCACTACAGAAGCTCACAAACAGGTAAGGAGCCCTCACAACACCAGGAATCACATGGAAGGCTGATACGGGGATGGTGGTCATGGCCTCCTGGCACTGTGAATTTGAGGCCTTTTCTAAGTGGTTCAGACCGGAAATTACTTCCAGAGCCTCCTGACCTGTTTGTGCTGAGGGTTGAGGTTGCTGTGTCTCCTCAGCTATGTTGGCTTTGTCCAAGGAGCAGCAGCTGCTCTTGGTGCTGAGGGGCTTGGGAGGGTTAAAACCAACTGGGAGCTGCACACAGGCACTTCTCAGCTGCCCCTAGCAGCTCCATTTCTGTGCAAAGGGACTGAAAACACCCTTAATTTTGCTTTAAAACTGCATTGGGCCATTGCTTTTTAAGCCATGGTCAGAGCCTAGAAGGAGCTGCCCTGCAGTGGGTTCATGGGTGATCTGAAGCTCCCCCTGGGCAGAGAGGGGGGGCCTTGAGATGGGCTTTGATCCCACTGTCCCAGGGTGCCAAGTGAAACAGTATAAATACGTCCTTCTCCTCTGGCTCCAGCCTAGGACCCCATTAAGATGCAAACAGACCCGAAAGACCTGTGTGGAAGCGAGTCAGGCAGCGTCCTGGGAGCACCTGGGATGCCTTGCTCCTGTTGTGGGTGGTTGTGCTCTGAGCCGCTCAGCTTCCCGTGGTTTTCCCTCTCTTGTTGCAGAGAATGGCACTGATCCGCAAAACTACCAAGAAATAGCCCCTGGGCAGAGCCTGAGACACCACCAGTGCAGTTTGGGATACCTGCCTCTCCACTGAAGCCTCCATGAAGTCACCTGTGGGATATTTTTTTTAATGCTTTACAGAGAAGCATCTATTTTTTATTAACAGTGCAGCAATATCTTGACTTGATGAGGAGACCTGCCAAAAACATTGTACGCCCTGTTTCTCGTTCCTCCTCAGAGTGTGACATATCTCAGAGACTTTTATTTGTGACTTGAAAGTGGTTTATCGTACAAGTGATTATCCAAGGGACAGAGCATTTGATTGTGTGTGGGACAGTATTAGAAGCATCTGTAGAGGTTTTTGTTTCCTCCTTCCTGCCCCTACCTGCTCCAGTACTTTGTAATGTCAGTGTTTATATAAATACTTGTGTTTGTTTTACATGAATAAAGAAATTATTAATCTAAGCTCCTGGCACAGGCTTGTGTTCTTCAGGCAGCGTTGCACGGGGATGGCAGGGACAGGGTCCCTGTCACCTTGGCTCTGTGTGTGGTGCTGTTCTGTGGGAGATCTTCTGAGAGTTTACAGGGGGCAGAATTGTGGAATATCCTGAGCTGGAAAAGATCCCCAAGGGTTATTGAGTCCAGCTCCTGGCCCTGCCCAGGACACCCCACCAATCCCACCCTGTGCCTGAGAGCGTTGTCCAACACCCTCTGGAGCTGCAGCAGCCTTGGGGCCATAACTATTCCTTGGGGAGCCTCTTCAATGCCCAAGCACACTCTGGGGGAAGAACCTTTTCCTAATATGCGGTCTGTCCCTCCCCTGACACAGCTTCAGCTGTTCCCTCAGGTCCTGTTCCTAGTCACAGGGAGCAGAGACAGGAGGTGTCCCTTGGGAGGAGCTGCAGATGCTGGTGAGTCCTTCCTGATTCCTCCAGGTTGAACAAACCAAGTGCCCTCAGCTGCTCTTCCAAAGCTTTCCCCTCCAGACCCTTCTATACCACAAGGATTTGGCCAGTCCCTCACCTGCCAGTCAGGGTGGCCAGGTCACTTCCCTCCTGACCTCCAGCCCAGAGTGAGTCCCTTCCCCATTGCTGGGATATTTGGACTGTTGGGAGGGGGATGTTGTGACAGGGCAGGAAGTCAAGGTCCCCCTGATTCTGTCTGTGCCTGGACACTGAAAAGGCCACATGCCCCTGCCAGTTCCTGCTGCTCTGCTCAGACCTCAGGGAAGCTGTAGGGGCTATTGTGGGGATGAGGGAGTTGACAGCACAGCAAACCCCTGCATGATAGGAGGCTCCTGCAGCCCTGGGCAGAGCTGGCTCATCCTCCCTGTCCGGCTCTCTGGAGGCACCCTGCAGGGGAAACCAGGGTGGGTGAAGTGATTCCAGGACCATCCCGGGCTCACTCCTCTCCTCATGTCACTGCAGGAGGAGGAGCCTGGGGAGCTCCTTTCTGCAGCGTTGTAGAGAGGATATTTTGCAAATTATATTGTATGAAGATTAATCTAAAAGGGAAAGTGGGCACTTCCTCAGAATGGTTATTTTTGCTTTGGACTCAACTAGGCATGTACTCAGCCAGAGTGACAGATACAACATCTGAGTTCCATGATAAATTTGTCACTTTTAATTCTATTTGGGAAGACTTGAAGAATTTAGGGCTTTATGATTCGGGTCTCAATCAGTACAAGAGAGAATAGGGGAAGGGGTGACACTGACCTCTGCAGGCCTGTGAAGTCCCACCTGGGGCCTTCACCCTTCCAACACACTTCCTCTCTCCCAGGAAAACACAGGCAGGCAGAGGGTGACCAGAGGTATTTAATGCAGCCATGCCACTCCTCCCTGTGCCTGGCTGCTCCACATCCACTTCCCCTCCTGAGACCAGCATGGCCCTGCCCTGCCAGTGTCCCCAGCTCTAGCATGAGCATCTCTTCCGCTTCTCCTCCTTTTCCAGCACCTGAGCCTTGGGCAGCACCGGCAGTGGGACACTGCTCTTCACCCCATCCCACGCCTCGGTGGCCACCAACCGCCCCGTCTGCAGCGCTTGGTAAATGGCCACCGTCAGCATCTGGAAGGCCTGGACCACATTGGAGGCATCCTTGGCTGAGGTCTCCATGTACGGGACACCCAGTGAGGCCGCCAATTTCTCTGCCTCCCTCTGGCCCACCCGGCGCTGCCCAGCCAGATCACTCTTGTGCCCCACCAGCAGGAAGACCATGCGGAAGGGCTGGATCGTGTCAGTCACCTCCCGGTGCCATCGCCGGATGCTCTCAAAGGACGCACGGTTGGTGAGGTCGAAGAGCAGCATCCCCCCGGCCGAGTTGCGGTAGTAGGAGCGAGTCACGGACCTGGGGTGCCAAGAGCAGGGGGGTGAGTGGCCCCTGGGATTCCCTGTGCCCCCTCGGGCAGCATGTTCACTGCCTGCAGAGTGGCCCTGGCTAGGACCTGCTCCTGAAATCGGCACCTTATGTTCAAAGCACCATGAGAGGGACGAGAATCAGCCTTTTGCTGTGTCAGTAAGAGCTCCAGGGGCAGCTCTGTCCCTGCTCAGCCACCAAAGCTCATCTGTCTCCTGCAGCCACATCTCCCAAGTGCCTCTGTGTCTGCAGCCATGTCCCCAGGGCTCCACCATTCCTGCTGTCACGGTCCTGGAACTCTTTTGTCCCTGCTGCCATGTTCCCAGTACTTTCCCATCTCTGCTGCAACAGTCCTGGAATTCTCCCATTCCTGCAAACCCAGATCTGCCACTCTCCCATCCCCCGCAGCCACATCTCCCAAGCTTTCCTCTCCCCAGGAGTTGCCTGGCTGGTGGAGACAGCCCCACAGTGAGGTGTGAAGGCTCCTAGCAGCTGAGCTGAGGAAGATATTTTGCCCAGCACCCAGTGGGCTCCCAGCTGTTCCCCAGCCCCTCTGCAGCTGGTGTGGCAGGGGGGGTTCTTGGGGGAGTCCTGTACCACTTTAGAGCTGGAGCAAGGGCTTACAAGGCAGTCCCAAGGGCTCTTTTCCCTCGGCTTTGGCTTTTGGCATGGTGGTTCTTAACCCAAAGGGACAAGTGGGAACATAGCCACATCGAGGATCTCCTTGGGCTTGGAATCACAACACTCCACCCCAAATCTGGAGGGGGACACCCATCTCCACCACCCCTTCCCACCGTATGGACCCACCTGAACCTCTCCTGCCCAGCTGTGTCCCAGAACTGCAGCTTCACTCGCAGCCCCGGCTCCAGCTCCACAAATTGGACGTAGAAGTCCACCCCCACCGTCTGGTTGACAGCGTCCAGGAAGATGCCCTCGGTGTAGCGCCGCAGCAGCGAGGATTTCCCTACTGTCGAGTCCCCCAGCATGATCACCCGGAACTGGTACTGCCACCGTGGCTCCATCGGTGCCTCTGCCGGCTGCCAGGACCTGCCACCCCCGCACCAGGAGCGTGTTCAGGCAGGCAGGGAGCTCCTCCACCCAGGAGGCGTTCCCAGCACCATCGGTGCTGCATGGCCCCTTTGGAGCCCCTTTGTCCCCTTTATTTTGGCTCCCTCCAGTTGGAAGCTCCCAGGGGTGCCTGCTCCCATTTTCCCATGGACAGAACACCCTGAAAAGTGTCCCAGACAAGGGGACATTGCTGTTGCCCCACCAGCAGTGCCCCCCAAAGCAGAGGATCCTCCATGCCATGGGTTGAGTGCTGTGCCCCTGCCTGGGATGTGGTGCTTGGCACAGCCTTTATTTAGCGTGGAAAAGCCTTAGGTTTATTAAAAACACTCCTACAGAGTATTATTTAATATTTAATAATACTCCAGCAGAGTATTATTTTTTCAGAGCCCCCAAATTAAGGTTTGAAATAAACCCAAGCCCAGGTAGAAGACCCAACCCCATAATCACCCAAGGGCTGCAAGGTGCCAGGTGGAGAGAAGCAGCATCTCCATGAGTCGGGGTCCCATGTCCCCCTATCCCCATTAGCACTGGCAGCGCTCCCGGGGCTCTCTCCCTGCCGGGGATTGGCGGCGGCTCTGGTTGGGGATGAGCCTGATGCCATCACATCCCTGGTGTGGGGCAAGGATCCCCTGGCCCAGTGCCTGCTGGATACCCCCAGCCAGTGTCTGGAAGGCCAACTCCACGTTGAGGCTGCTGCAGGCTGAGGTCTCCACAAAGGCCATGCCCAGGGTGGCAGCGAGCTGTCCAGCCTCCTCCGCTGACACAGCTCGCTCGGCCACCAGGTCACACTTGTGTCCCACCAAGACGAAGGCAGGCGGTCGGTCCCCCGCAGCCTCGTGGTACCACTCTGGGATGTGCTCAAAAGAAGCCCGGTTGGTGAGGTCGAACACCAGCAGCACCCTCGCTGCACTCCGGTAGAAGGACCTGGTGATGGATCTGGGCATACCCAGCAGGGTTTCAAAGGATACTGGGAAGCTCTCACACTGACAACCCTAAGATGGGGCTTGACAGATTTTTGGGTGACAGATCGGACCTCGGGAGAGGGAAAGGGAGACCTGTCTTGGCCATTTACATCCCCGTTTTCTGTTCAGCCTCCCTCTCCCCAGTCTGGGGTGCTCCAGAGGAGACCTGTGGGGTTTTCAGGAACTCTGTGGTACCGTTATCCCCCCAACAGCCCCGGGTGCAGTGGGGATGGGGCAGCACTGGACAGAAGCAGGTCACCACCAGGACCAACCTTGAGATCCCTGAAAGGTTCCCAAGGATGGGGAGAGCCTGGGAGCCCAGCTCCAGCCACAGCAGTTGGCTCTTCAGCCCTTCGCACCCCATTTGAGCCTCTCTCACACTCCCAGGTGCTCCTGGCTCCAGCCTGATGCAGCCAGGAAAGAAACCACCCAACCCCAGCCTACCAGCAACCAGCACCCAGCCCTGCTCCCTTGGCTGCTCCCCTAAACAGCTCTGGTGTCACTGCAAGCTCAGCACAAGGTGTCACTGGCCCCTAAAGCATCACTGTCTCAGTGAGCCATCGCTGCCTGTCCCTGCATGCCCGGCTGGGGATTTACAAACACCCCAGGGTGGTAGGATGACTCAGTGGGGTGCTGATGTCCACATACCCACCTCACTTGAACCGCTCCTGGCCAGCCGTGTCCCAGAGCTGCAGCTTGGCCTTGCCGGTGGGTGGCATCAGGACAGTCTGGCTGTAGAACTCGACGCCGACGGTGGGGCTGGGGGTGGCTGCCCCACCAGGACCCCCACCCGGCCCCTCAGTGAAGCAGCGCAGCAGCGACGACTTGCCCACGGCCGCATCCCCCAGCACGATGACGCAGAACTGGAAGTGTCCCTCGGGGTCGGGATCCTCGGGGGAATCTGTCACTGTCTCCATGGCTGAGCTGGCCGGATCCCGACACCCCGCGTTCCTGCTGTGCTAGCGGCGACAGGACAGGCCCCCACCCTTGTCCCCACCCTACCTAGGGACAGGGACGGCTCTGACCCCGCAGTCACCCGGGCGGACAAACAAACTGTCCCAGGGTGGGAGCAGCTGCCAGCTCCGTCCTCATCCTTCCCGGTAACACTGAGGAAATTAAGAGGGTTAAGTCTTCTTCCCAGGTGTACATACAAAAGAAAGGAAAATCACTGAATTAAGTGACTTGCCTTTTTAATTACCCTGTTCTTAAAACTATTTTTTTCCACTTGCCTGCTTCCCAACCACCAAACTCCAAAACACAAACCCTAGCACCAGCCCAACATTTCAAACTTTAGCAGTAACACAGATTCAGCTCTAATCACTTCCTTGCAACAAATGGGCATTTAGTCTTCGTTTGCTGTCACCAGGACATTGTTTAGTGTTGCCACAACCCAGCTCTGTCTCTACTGCCTGGCTTCGGTGACAACAGGGACAGCCAGGCTGCGAGAGCACAGACTCACTGGTGCCCCCCAGAAGCCAAGATCCTGGAAGAGCTGGGAGATTCTCCACAGGGAAGGGGCTCTCAACACCTGCAGGTAGGAGACCAGAGGGGTCAGAGGCACCAGCTCCGTAATCCAGGACAAAGTACTCTTGGCAGCCAGGTTACCTCAGGTGCAGGGACTTTGCCACAGCCCAGCCATCCAGCGACAAGATTTAAGAGTGGCTCCAACTCAGAGGCTGTGGCTCTCCACAACCCATTTTTCTCCACAGTGAAAAAACAGGCCACCAGAATCACCAAGGCTTCAGCTGAGGGTGCTGGGACACCCCAAGGTTGCAGGAGCTGCTCTAGCACCTCCATGAATGCCCAGGTGTGTTTCTGCATTCCAGGGACCCCTGCCGAGGGCTGCAGGGGACACCCTACTGGCAAGTGCTGCAGCAAGGACAGGAACTCACCTCTGAGCACTGGTGAGCTCCACTGGAAGGGGATGCTTAGACTCCACGGCTCAGAGCCAGCCCAGCCTCACCCCATCCCAATGCAACTCAAACACAGGAGACACCACAAGGATTTGAAGTAATTGCATTTAATCAAACTCTTATCACACACGGAATATTCCAAGTTGGAAGGGACCCACAGGGATTGTTGAGTCCAGCTCTTAAGTGAACGGCCCATACAGGGATCAAACTCACCACCTTGGCATTACCGGCTCCCTGCTCTAACCAAGTATTTGATATCCAGACCCACCCCTGAGAAAACTCCATGGAACAGACTGTTCTTCCATGTGGAGCATATGAATGGGAGCTTGAGCAGCACCTGGAGCCAAACCAGTTCCATCTCCCTCCACCGCAGGTGAGTGGAGCCCAGAAGTGGCTGATCCCACTTGGTGGAGGTCACAGCTTGGGAAGGAGCCAGGATCTGGCTCCGCAGAGCTTCTACTTCTGGAGGAGAGGCCTGGGAAACAGTCTGGCACTGCAGCATCAAGTCCCTCAGGGATGGCTCACCCTCTGCTTAGACCTGAAAAAAGGGATAAAAAAGAATCCAGCTGAATGTTGAGCAGTTGGGCTCAGCACTGTGTCAGATTCCATCCACATTCTGGAACTCCTGGATGCTCCCTCCCCGCCCTGTGGTTTTGGGTCCTGGCCTCAGCCCCATATCCGCAGGACTCATCCAACAGTCTCCAGATTTGGGAGTCATCATGGACCAGGCTGCACTGCCACTGATCTCACCCACACCCTGCACCACAGATCACAACTCTGGCCAACTAAAAGCCTTTAAAACAAGGTTGATCATTTCCACCTGCAGTCCAGGTGAAAAACTGGCCACTTCCAGCACAGGCACAGTCAGCTTTAACTGTTCCCTGTCCTCCAGACCCCACTCCAGATCATGCAGTCCCAGAATGGCTTGGGTTACAAAGCACCTTAAAAGCTCACCCCATTCCACACCCTACCATGGGCAGGGACACCTTCCATCACATCAGGTTGTCCTAAGCCCCATCCAATCTGGCCCTGGACACTTCAGGAACCACAGCTCCTCTGCACAATCAGGGCCTCCCCACCCTCACAGCCAAGAATTTCTTCCCAGCATCTAGTTTAAACTTACTGCCCATCCCAACACCAGGAATTCCCCAGAGGACACTCACATGCTCCACAATGCAGCTTCCCCACAACTCAGGTCCTATGGGAAGCAAGCTGAAGCCCTTGGGACAGGGCTCACAGGTTCTCACCTTTTTCCACAGAGTAATTGCTGAAAAAATGGAGCCAGAGTTTAGTGCCTGAAGCCGATGGGTCGCTGTAAATCCATGGCTCAGATTCTCCCAACAAACCCCCGCCCTCCAACCCTCACGGCACCTCTGCCCCCTGCACCCAATGTTTATCCCTCCTCCTGACCAGGAGTTTCCTTCCCAATGAGACTTCCCAAAACAGTGAGGCTGGTGCAGCCTGTCTTCCTAGTGGCCCCTCTCAGCACAAGACACACGTGCAGAGAGCCCAAGACCAGCATGAATTTTACTCTTCCTCCTTTTTCGACCACAAGATCGGTATTCAGATCTGATGGGAAAGGGATTTGGAGGGATGGGCTGTGGAGATCCAACAAGGGCACTACCTTCTCACCTGGGTTTATCCATCAGATGGGTGACTTCTGGAACACCCAGGACCCCTGGAAGACATCACAACATACCCCCAGTATCAGCAGTGGGCTGCACACTCCTGTGGACACACCTCTGACTCACCCCACCCTGAAACCATGAGCAAGGAACAGCCCAATTCCCAAAAATGTATTGGAAAGGTGAGTGACAGCCACAGGCAGAAGAGGCCCAGCAGTCAAAGACCTTCCCATTGCTCTCGCATGTTGTTGGAGACCTGCAGCTACTACGTGGAGCCACAGCTCTTGGATAAACATGCAGGTAAACACGAAATCTATCCAGTAAAGTCTGTGACAAAGTGATCCACTGGCTCTGGATCAACGGTGATTCCCAGTTCTGCCTCTAGCCAGCCCCAGAGAGAGGAACTGCCCTTATCTAACCCATATATGATCTGGATGGAGCAAGAACTAAGGGAGTTTGCAGGGCCCAGCCCCCAAGGACAAGCCCTGTGGAGGGTGCACAGCCTTGGAACAGCCCATGCTGGCACTGCCCGATAGCAGAGGGGCAGGAAATACTGCTGGCTCCTACTCTCGCCCAGGGAGGCCACAAAACCAACCAGATTCTAAGCACAAGGGAAGACTCCAGAACCTGGATTGCCCATCTCACCTGCCTGGCCGTCACCAGCCATCCCATTCTCTGGGATCACCTTCTATGCTAGGATGCTGCTGGGGAAGAAGAGAGTCTTGAGCTTTAAGTAAATTACAAGTAAAGTAAGTTAACACAAAACTACAGAAAAACGAGATACACCCCCCGCCCCCATCAATTTGGACCCCAGGGGCAGGGATTTGCAGCAGCTGCCTGCTTCCAGCACCAGTAACCCCCCTAGCCCATGGCGGGCCGTGTACTTTCCCGAAATGTTACCGGACAGTTACGAAGGCGCCAACTGAGCGGCGACCGTCGAGGAAAATCTCTTTGCTCTCGGCTCCTTTTTGACCGCATCTGCCACAGCACCGACAGACGCAGCTTCGATAGGGCCGGGCGGGTCCGGGGGGCTCTTCCGCCCGCAGCCGCTTGTGCCGGGACAGGGGATTAGCTCAGCCTCTGGGGTCCCTCACTCACCCGGGGCCGGGCCCAGCCTGGGGAAGAGGGCGGGGGCAAGGCCGCGCTGCCCTTCGCAGCCTTCGGAGCGCACCGAAACGCCGCCGCCGGGCGCGATGCCCACGGGGCGCCGATGCGGCGGAGCCGAGCGGCGAGAGAGCCCCAGGAACGGAGGATGGCAGTGGATGGTCCCCGATGGTCCCTGCACAAGCAACACCACCGCGCCGCCATAGTCGAGAAAGGCGGAACTGCCCCCGCGGCCATCTTTTATAGCGCGACAGCGCGGGCTCCGATTGGCTGCTGGTGCCGGGCCCTCCCGCAGAGGCTTCTGGGAGTTGTAGATGGCGCTGCTTGCGGCTCGCGCCGTCGTTCCTGGCTTCTCTCCCTCCTGCCTCCCGCTCCGCCCCATCCCAAGGGATAAACAAGTCGCCCGAGCAGCCTCCTCAAGTGGCAGGTGTTCCTGTCCATGGCAGCGGGGGGGATGAGATGAGCTTTCAGTCTCCTCCCAACCCAAACTATTTCATGATCCTATGATTCACAGCCGCCACTAGCACTGGGAGCAGCTACACGCCCCCACCCCACCTAACTGACTCTCCAGTCCGGGTGGGACAAGCACGATTTCTCTCTCCTCCTCCATGCAAGGTCCGCACCAGGGGTTGCTCTTTGAAAAACTGAAAGCAGCAGCTGCGTTTCCCCTACTCCTTCCTCCCTTTGGGAACGTGGGGGGAACACTCCACCCTCGGGGAATAGAAGGAAAGGCTCTTGGAAACAGAAGTCTGTTTGCCAACACAATACCTCTGTAAGGCTCCTGGCTCATGATCCATAATCCGTGGAAAGGATTTAAAATGGGAGCACCTGCCAACGGGCTGGAAGCGAGTGCTGAAACAGCTGCTGGTGCTGATGCTGAAGGCACAGCCATTGTGGGAAATCAGCAGGAAAACGCCTGAGACTGCTTCCTCCCCAAGCCCTGGAGAAAAGGCAAAAAGGATGGTCATGTTTTAATCTGTTCTGAGCAAATGAACAGATGAAAAATTTCCCAGTGTTCAGTAATAGCCTTTTGAGCTGGTAATTCCCTCCAAACATGGCAGATCAGCAACAAAATAAACCCTCAACCATTTAAAGCCAAGTCTGGGAACGAGCCCCAAATTTTGTGCGGCCAAACCCTCCCCAAGACAGCCCTTGCCAAAGCTGTCAGGGACAAGGTACAAGCAGCCGCTCCTCTTCTCCTCCTCCGTGGATCTCACAGCTGCTCTGCCAAGTCACAAGGCAATCCCTGGAATCTCCTTGGCACAGCTGCTCAAACAAAGTGAGCCTAGAAATCATGTCAAATCCTAGGGTGGGGTAGAACCTGGGAGATCACTGTAGGAAAAAACATCAACCTTCCCCAAAAATTCAAACCTTGGCAAACTGCTTGGGAAGAGACTCTTCCAAACGCTGAACTGGGAGAATCCCCAAAGAGCAGCAGCGAAAAAGCACTGGATGCCCAGCAGACCTCAGCCTGCCATGACAAGATGGATGGAGATCCAAGAGGGGCAGAGAAAATCCCACTGCATGTCCATGGTCAGCGAAGCCCTGATGAAACCTCTCAGGAATCTCTCACCAGCCTCTTCCACAGCACCGGACAGGGAGCACATGCTGGAAGAGGCTGCAGTTCCCAGCACCTGACAGGTGGGAGCAGACAATGGACAATGTGAAAACTATCAGTAAGGAAAAGCAGGTGTGCATTCATGATCCGGGTGGATTGTTGTGCCTGTGGCTCTCTGGGACACATCAAGGGGGCAAGCCAAGTCCTGGCCATGGTCAGCTCTCAATCTCTATCAACTGTGTTATCCAGCATTACTTTTTCCCTGGAAATTTTGCAGCAGAGGCAGAATGATCTTTGAATTATAGAATCATGAGACATCGTGATTTGGAAGGGACCCACAAGCATCATCAAGTCCAACAGTCCAGCACAGAGCACCCCAAGAATCCCACCATGTACCTGGGAAACATGAGTGTGTGCCAAGCAGGACCCCAGACCCCTTCTTAAAAAACTGACTATGCAATGGAAAAACCATTTTGACTTGGAATAACTGCTAAGGAAGAAAAAAAAAAAAGAGATATTTTCTGAAGAAATGCTCTAACCAGGAAAAAAGGGAAAGTGAGCTCTGTCGGTGCCATTTCCTGAAGCAGCTCTATGAGTTTCTGCTACTGCATTTCAAATTCATACCCCATCCTGCCACTGAATTAGTTTCATGTTTAAGCAAATCCCAAGTTAAATCCAGAAACTGGTGTATCCAGTATGCTTTACAAGATCGTTGGGAGATAGCAAGGCTGGAAGGTAAAAATTCCTCTCAGATCTTGTTTAGCAAAAGCTGAAGATTAACAAGCCAGTAACGACAAACCCAGTGCAGGAAGATTAGAGTCATTTATCTCTGTTCCTCAAAAGGGATTCAGAGAAATTCCTAAGGGTGTTGTGTATGTCTCAGTGTGTGGGATATGAACCCGTCTCCAGAAACTCATCCAAGTAACAGGAATTTTCTCTAGTCAGACTCACATGGAAAAAAAAAAATCACTGTCAGCCCCTTTCAGCCCTCTCATCCATACATTTGCTAAAGGAATGCTTCCAGACTCCTCATCCCTTTGGAAGCGGGTCAGGATCGCCCCCCAGGCCACCCCAACGTGTATTGTCAAGCTTTTAATGAAACACAGGCTAATGGCAAGAGGCCACCCTGCAGCCTCAGAGCTCAGCCTTTGGAAATCACTACTCCCTGCCTGAAAACACCCATGTCTCTCCAGCTCTGCTGAACATTCCCAGTCTGTGTAACTCAGACGGGAATTGGAGTCCAGACAATTACATCTAAATTGGATGATCGCATCTTCATCACAGAACACAATAAGAATGTTTGAGTTGTTGTTGGCATTGCTATAAACCCTGCCTGCTGAAAGGCAGAGTGCTACATGATCTCTATTGCAGATATGGATGCAATTTTCAGGAATTACATAATGCCAGGGAGCTGTGATATCATCTGCCTTGGGCTTCATGACTTTAGCACATAGAGATAAAAGCAGAATTTACCTTACTACATGGAGTCCTTGTCTTTCATCCTGTGTGACACTAAATGGTAATTAATCTGGGCTTTTCCTGTAGCCATCCAGGAGAAACAAAATCCCACACTCTATTTAACTGGGATTCCAAAAGACAAACCCTACAAATCCCAGGTGGTGGCTGTTTTGTAGCTCCACATAAAAGTCTCTCCTGTGCTTCAGACACTGCAATAATGGCCGGGAGCTGAAAATTAACATTAAATGAGTAAGTGATATTAAAAAAAAAAAAAACAATGCAGAGATTTAACAGCTCTACAGAACCTTGGCTGAGATTCTCTCAAACAACCCTGAAAGCCTGGCTCATACCTCCAGGGAATGAGGCCCATAGCCTCGCATCAACCTCTCTCCTAAAAGGAAAGCTGCAGCTATTTTAAGCTCTGCAGCACCAGTAAACAGGCATCAGCAGGTCATCTCTGCTGGCCTCTGCACTCCCAAATCATTCTTCACAAGTGTCTGTACGTGCCCAGCTCTCCCAGGCATTAGGGGTTAGGATGGGTTGGGTTAATATTTACCATTTTCTTTCCACCACAAAACAAAAGCAGAGAGCAAAAGGATTTTCCCACAGGGTTGCTGTCTGCTCCCTGATAAACTGCTCCTCTCTCCTCTAGAGGCAGACTTGTATGGAGATACTTTATCCAGGCATTAGGGAATATTCCACAGACAGCAATGCTGGGCAGATGAGAACAGCAAAATAAATTTATATTGATAAATAAGTGTGGCTTCACCCCTTGGAGCAAATTGGGATGGCTGCATTGTAAAAGCTAAAATTCGTGAGGGTAGGAAAAGGCAACTCCAAAATAGGAGAAGGGCAGGCACATAGGCAGCACAGTAACAAAATGATCTAGAATGTGTTTTAAATGCCCTTCTTTACATCACTTCTGCAATGCCACCCTGCCGAACTTCCCAAGAAGAGGGGCTGTCCTGAGCTGAGAGGCCAACAGCGGAGTATATAAAGCTCCGCTCTCTTCCACTTTTGCTGTTTCTGAAACTCCTGGCATGCACAGGGAACATTCCTTTCCTTACATTCAGAGCAGCTGAAGGTGAGACAGCAGCAGAGTCAGGGGCACAGCACGAGGAAAATTCACAGCAGATGAGAAGGCAGGAGTCCAGCAGTCCTCTAGCTCCACTCGCTAGGAATAACCTAACTCTGGTCACATCACCATTCCCCTCACATTCCCACTTCCAGTTGATAAAAAAGACCACAGACTGAAAAATAGGTCATAATTATGGACACAAACAAAGGTGTAGTAGAAGTAGCTTTATCAAAGTATTTAAATTTTGTGGCAAATCTCTGCATCAACATGGGCAGGGAGGCAACGAAATGCTCCGCAGTAGCAATTTCAGTTACCAAACTATTCCTTGGACAGACATTTATTACAGGTAGTTTCTCTGTTTCTATTTCTCCAAGAGTTTAAGGCACAAAAGCCTGAAAAAGGGCTTAAAACATGTATATAAGTGCTATTATTTTCACTTTCACCTCTAATGCAACATATCAGCTTAAATATATTGCTTGTCCATCCAGCTTATACAACATCCAGTAGAAAACCGCTTTCCAGGTTAACAACCATTTGTTGCACAATATATCAATACAATTGCTCTGACCCGTTTTTGCTGCAAGATCTTCAGTTTCACTCTGACTGGACAGTGGAAGACACTACAAAATCTCAACATCTCAACGAGACCATCAAGGTGTGTCCACAATAAAAAAAATAAAGGCATGATACACAAAATAACATTTAAATATGGTTGCTGGAAGAAGTATTTTAAACTGCTGGTTGATGGGGAATTATTTCTTCATACACAGGTGGAGAAGCAGGCCAAGTGTGCAAGAGATCACCAGGTAAAAGGCATCAATCTGTAGCTCTATAACACTCCTTTCTGTCTTTGCTCTCCAAAGTGCTCTTTGGGTTGATTGCTTAAGAACACCAAACTTGCAAGCTCAAGATCACAGCTTAAATTAACCACAACATAAGCTTTCATCCCATGCTCAAGTTACAGCAACCTTACCCAGTCACTAGAAAGATTTTGAGACGTTTTAGTTGTGTCCAACAATGATCTTTTTTAAAATAACACATTCATGAGCATTGGGTCAAATGACTTAAGACTGTTGAATGGGCAGCAAAACAGAAAGATGGGCAGGAACCAAAATACAAAGGGTAATTTTACTTAAAAGACCAACTTTTTTATTGTACGATGGAGTAGAGTCTCTCCCCTGTGCCATCTTGTTGAAAGTTTATAAATTACAATTCCCAGTAAGTATTAAGAGTTCATTTCAAGACAAAAGGAATAAAACTGTCGCAGTTCTAATTTTCACCATGAATAAAGGTTACCGTGATGCTCCTACAATACTTGTTCTCTACAGGAAAGGCCACAGTCCTCCTGTACTCTGAGTACCAGACCTGGGTGGGGAAAGGGCCACCCCTCACTACTGCAGGATCCAGGGGCAGCATAATAGTCCGGAGCGCATTGGCAGGATGTCCCACAGACACAATGCCTCAGCAACGAGGCTATAACACGGCTGGGATCTCTGATGAGACAGTGTCCAAAGGCTGCCAATGACAGTCCATCAAGGCATCGTAGAGCTCTTCACTCTGTTCCATAAACTGCTTGTTTGCTTCATGGACGTCTAACTGAGGTGTGGGATCTGTGGGAGGAAAGGCAGACAAATAGGTCACACACCAAAGGTGTTCAGAAAAAACCCACCCCGTAAACAAGTTGGTTTATTAAAACAAACATGGGGGGAGTCTCAGTATTTCCAGGGCAGATGTCAGAGGATAGTGCCAGACTCTGTTCAGTGGTGCCCACTGACAGGACAACGAGCAACCACCTCAACATGAACAAGAAGTTCTTTTCATGAAGGGTGGCAGAGCACTGGAACAGCTGCCCAGAGAGGGTGTGGAGTCTCCCTCTCTGGAGACATTCCAAACCCACCTGGATGTGTTCCTGTGTCCCGTACTTTACGTAAGCCTGCGTTGGCAGGGGGTTGGACTGGATGATCTCCAGAGGTCCTTCCAACTCCAAGTATTCTGTGATTCTGTGAGTCACCAGACATTGCCAGCCCTTGCCCAATCACAAACCTGACCAGATCAGCCCTAGTCAATCTCTCTGCAATGGGATAAGGAATAACTACATCCAAACATGTCCCTTTTTACAGCGGTGATTGCCCCACAGGAGAGCCAGTGGAGGGAACACACTCCTGCACCTCACAGCCCAGTGCAGCCACCTGCACTGCCAGAAGGGGCTCGCCCTGATGAAAAGGGCAGGAACAGAGGCAGAGGCACCCGTTCCCTTCTGCTCCCTCCGCTGTGAGGTCACAAATGATGGATAGACAGATGGACAGGTGGATGGGAGCATCCTATTCTGCTGCAAGTAGTCACCAGAGCTCACCTGCCAAAGCCTCCAGCAGCTCAAAGCTGGAGTCACAGTTAGGAATGAAGGGAGTGGCAGTGGCACCACAGCATTATGTGTGAGCATAGCCCTATTTTACATGTGGAAGAAATGTTTGAAAAGCGTTTTGGAGCTGGACAACAAGCTAGCAGGTTCAATCCTCAGGTGAGGCCCTGGCACGGGTTGCCCAGGGAAGCTGAGGCTGCCCCTTTTTTGGAAGTGTCCAAGGCCAGGTTGAACAGGACTTGGAGCAACCTGGTCTAGTGGAAGGTGTCCCTGCCCACAGCAGCAGGTGGATTCTATGTTTGGTTTTAGCTACATCATGTTGTAACACATTACAGGAGAAGAGATTTAAGGAAAAGGAATGATACAGTGGCAATACATGAACTCAGTTTCCTACAAACGTAGGAATCTTTCATTTAATCAACCAGAAAAAGAGATATCCGGAGATATCCCAACGCTAGTCCTGGTATGTTTGGTTCAGCAAAATGAAAGCTCTCCTGGAATGCTTTTAAGAGCCATTAAGAGCTTCCACACACATCATCACTCATACCTGTGGATACTGTAGATCTGATACCATGTAATTTTTAATTTTTTTTTTTTAAGATAAGAGTAAGATACACTGCATAGTGCATATTCCACTCAGGACAGAAATCTGGAATGGCTGGCATGAAATGATAGTTTCTTGCATCAATAACTGAAAGCTACTTGTACAGGTGTTTAAAACCCCGATCTGGTTTAGTGACCCATTTTAAGCAATGACTGCTCGAAATATTTAATCAGTGTGGTGACTAATATTATTCCCTTTTACTTTTAAACTAAAAGCACAATGAAGTATTCTGGGCTCTAAATGTCAAGATTATATAGAAAAACAGAATATCTACTTTTTTCTTGGTAGCATATCAGAAAAAAAAACCCTAGAAAAAAGGATAAAAATTTCAGTACTACAGAAGATTAAAATCTCAGTGCTGGGGAAGTCAAATAGTTTCAGTCCTCACCACGTTCAGACTAGGAGCAGCAACAGTAAAACCAGGATGCAACTGTTCTAGGTGATAGTGACCCACAAATTCTCTCAGATTTACTCAAAGATAAAGGTATATTATAAATTGAAATTAGGGCCAATTTGAAAAAGTCTATCTCTAAGCAGTGCAGAACATACAGAATTTGAGAAACATACCTTCCAATGCATCTTCACCAACTTCTTCATATGTCTGCAAGGAGAAACAAACTCCTTAGGACAGTGGGTAATTATCTTTTCTTTTGCAAGCATCACTTGTTGATTAGTACTGTCAGAGACTGACTTTTATACTGGAGTTATTACAACAGAATTCTTCACACATAAGCCTGTGTTCCATTCCCATCATTCCATGGGCAAGATCCTACACTAAACCTCTAACAGAAGCAATTCTTGAAATTCCAGGGTTGAAGTAGGGTGAAAGTTTATGAAGGATCCCAAAGGCACTGCCTGTGCTCAGAGCACTGCCTGTCCTCTTCTACCATGACAACTGTATTAAGAGACCCTTTGTGTCCTCCAGACCTTTTGTTACCTCAGCAATATACTCCCCATAAGGCAACAGGACACACCAGGGGCTAAACACTAAATATATTAAGACTTCATTATTAAGAGGTCTATACTAAGATCACTTGGTGTGTTCAGTCTGGAGCAGAGCGGACCGAGGGCAGAGCTCATTAGGGTATGCAGCTCCTCCCGAGGGACAGCTCTGATCTTTGCTCTCCATGACCAGGGACAGGACCTGAGAGAACGGCTGGAGCTGTGTCAGGGGAGGGTCAGGCTGGATATCAGGAAAAGATTCTTCCCCTAGAAGGTGCCTGGGCACTGAACAGGCTCCCCAGGGAATGGTTATGGCCCCAAGACTGCCTCAGCTCCAGGAGCATTTGAACAATGCTCTCAGGCACAAGGTGGGATTGTTGGGGTGTCCTGGGCAGGGCCAGGAGCCAGACTCAATGATTCCTGTGGGTCCCTTCCAGCTCAGGACATTCTGTGACTCTCAGAGTTGAAGATAAGATGTTCCCATCCCACCTTTCAAACTCTGTGGTGTTTCTGTGCTGCCCTACCTGCATGGTGCTCTGCGTGTAGCCATACTGGGGGTAGCTGTAGCTGTAACTGCCCGTGTTCTGGTCGTATCCCCACTGCGCATAGTAGTTGTGATACTGTTGGTAATACTGGTTGTAATTATAGTTGTACATCTGATTGTACTCCATTGGTTTCACGCGATTACTTCAAAAAATAAAGCAGAAGTTGCAAATAGTGCAGAACAAGTATGAAAAAAGCAGTCAAATAGCTTAAGATACAATGTGGTAAAAAGACAAGGCTTAGTCTAATGTGCAAATTTCAATCTTTAAAATATATTCATTATTTACTGCAGCAATATTTATTATTTGCATACATTTGCATAAAGAAAGAAGTGGTTTAAATTTAATACCCTTTCCTGTATTCATATTCCTCTTCATTAAGAAACATTGCTTTCATTCTTTACAAGCTAATTGGGTATCACTTCCTGGCTTTGGGAAGGGAAGAGTTCAGGACTATGAGCTTCAGTTTAGAACAATCCTGAACCACAATCCAGATACTGGGATCCCTTTTTCCTTCTGATAAAGAGAATGAAGTTAAGTGATCTGCAGCTTTCTGAAAGAAGGTACTGAGTCTTGCTTTACATGAAGAGCGAAAGACTTAAAGCCCTGCAAAAAACCTGGAGTTTTCTTTTGTAAAAATGGAAAAAACTCTCCCTTCTGCCACTCTCAAGGCACCTAAGCAAGGACTTGTCCCCTTTCTCTCTGAACTGGGTGGTCTTCAATGCATAGACTTGAAAAAGTTCATGAAATAAGAACTACTAGTAATCACAAAATAAACTTAAATACCCTGAGAACTAAAATTTCTATTCCTTGCCATAAAGTGGCAGTATTCCCAAGGAACTAGGATTCTACCTAACTATCAAGATTTGAAATAATGAGATGACAAATATTGTTTGAAAATGAAAATATGTCACACACAAAGCTATTTCTACTAATGATGAAATTAGTGAGAAGTAGGAAGAAGGAAACATCAATCTTCTCACCACAATACACCTCTTTTTCCTGCTTTTCTCTTCCTTCCCCCCCCCCCCAAGACTTATGAGGTCACTGAAAATCTAAATATTATTCAAATAGGGAGCAATTACTATGATTCATATTACCCTAGTGCTACGAGCCCCAAGTCAGACCAGGATCTCATTGTATCAGGTTCTGAACAAACACAGAAAAAAAAGTTAATCCCTGCCCCAAAAGTCTTACATGTAGTAGACATCATAACAGAATTAGCAAGGTAGTTGAGCTTTGCTATCCAGACATCAATAAGCAGATTTAAACTATTTCAATTTAATGCAAAGGAACATACACTTTAAAAACAATCATATTTAACTACAGTGTGTGCGCATGTGTATGGATTTAATAATGTATACAATTCAAAACAGTGTAAAATGCTTAGTCTTGAGCTAATGTTATAATTTCTTTGAACTCCTGGGCATTCTGATACTCCCCATATTCATGGGTATTCCTTCATTTTGTGATGGAGACATCCAGGACATGTACCCAAAGCACTAAAAGGCATTTAAAACCAGATGTGATTTCTCATATAAATGTCTGTCTGTTCTTCTACTCACGCTTTTGGTATAGCCACACTCAAGCGTACAGGTTTAGAGCCCAACCCCACAGCTCCCTGACACTCTGTCAGTGCTCTCTTCTGTTCCAGTTCATCCGTGAATTTCACGAACCCGTAACCTCTGCAGAGACACAGAATAACTCACATAAAACCAACCCCAAAGAGCCATGCCACGTTATAAAAATTAGTTACAGTGAAGTTTGACTTGGTTTGGGAAATGCAGTGAACAAAAATGTTCATTAGGGTTGTTGTCCCTGCTTTTGGGAGAGATGAAATTATTCTGCCTTCCAGTTGCTTTTCCGGAATGCCTGAAGCCACACGTCCAAGCTCTGGCAGTACTTTCAAGGGCTTGTCAACGTAAAGTAGTCCTTGTGCCAGTGGATTCTGGGGATTCCGGGGAACTGGAAGTGGGCTGACACAAGTCATGTCGAAATGCGTGAACTGACAGTGGTAAAGCCCCAAATCTCTGCTGGGAGGATACTGATAATCTCAAGAGTTGCAAGTCAGCACAGGATTGACAAGACAGACTCTGCTTTTATCCAAAACTGCCCCTCTGTGAAGGAAAACACTACTTTTTCCTAGGGTCAATGAGATATGCTTTCCAATCAAGTTCGCTTTTCAACAGGAATATATTCAAATAGGCTTTCTGGCATTCTCAACAACAGCATTTCCAACAGTGGGCCTGAAAATGAGCTCTTAACATCAAGTAGCTAAAACCTGCTCTGAGAGCACAGCTGGAACAGGGACAGCACATCCAGAACCCCTGGACTCTGCAACAACCCTTCACTGTGGTGTGGCAGCACTGCACGTCAGCCAGATGGAAAACTCCAACTCCCTCCAACCCCAACGGTCCCTTGCGTGGGATTTTGATGCTCTAGTGAGTCAGAAGCAATGCAACAGCATCCAAGAGGGCAGTGCCAGGATCCCATCATGGGATGGGCTGGCTCACGCAGCAGAAAGATCAAAGACTTAGGTGTGGGAGGGTAAGAGGAATCCATCTAAGCAAAGGAAGGAGTTTGGGAGGGAAGGGCTTGTCTACCTGGGGAAAAGAACGAGCCGTAAGCAAGGGTGTAAATTTACAGTGCATTATCTATTCTGTGGGAACTGCTAAACACCAAGTAATGTGCTATTTTGAAAGCAGCATCACCTACTACTCATGGGAGGTCTCCACTGGCAGCTATTTCAGAGTAGTTCATGCCCCAGAAAATGCAGTACCTTGCATAGCAAGCTCTACACACAAGTCCAAATATCTTATTTTTATATATACATATACAAGTATGGATGTATCCTCCTCACAAAAAGATCAGATCAAAGCTTAGGCTTATCTACATACAAACTAGATTATTAAGCACAAGCAAAACTCTACACAGGCCCACGTTCGTTTAACTTGCCCTCTGCCAAAGGACTATGGCAAATTAATCCAGTGCAAGTCAACTTCTAAGTCAGTTTAAGGCGTTCGCACACAAACCCAACTAAGTTTCTAAGCTGCCATAAGACTCCTGCAGATTTTCAGATGGGACCAGGAGTGTGTAAGAGAAACTGGGAAGACTGGCAGTTCCAAAACAGAGACAGATAGAGTTGGATGCAGTGTACAGGAATAGATGCTGGGTGCCACAAGGGAAACAGTGCTTCTTCCAAGTCTTCCAGACACTGATTCTTCCAACTCTTCTAGACATTTCGCTTTTCCACACCAATAGCTAAACCACTGGTGTGGAAAGAAATAATTTCTTCCTGGCCAGGACCTCCTTGCAGACCTTCTGTCCTGCCTCTGAAGTTTGGAAAAGACCCAACACCTGCACCCTCAGCAGAAAGCAGAGAAGCAGGCACAGCACCACAACACCATGCTCCAAGCTCCTCTCCTGTCTGGACAAGAGGTGCTGGGAGGAGGCCTTCCTGATCCACCAGCCCTGGCTGGAAGGGCCAGGGCTTCACTGGGCATGTCCATAAGCCCTAAGCTCCTCTCTCACATCACACTGACACCTGCAGTTGCCTCAGCTTTGAGAAATCGCACAAGTCCCAACAAAGCCCCTGGCACCAACACTCTGGCACTGCCAGGGGAGACAGCTTTGCTCTTCCCAGAAACAGGACTCTAAGTCCCTGCTCCTTCCCCACTTCCCAAGCTACCACAGATTCCCTTTCCTTGAGGTCTGCACCTATGTGCAGTTCCCAAAACCCAACTAATAGTCCAACCTGCAGCACCAACACCTGTTCTATAGACAGAGACTGAAGCAGGTGCAGCACAACAGGAACTGTACGGTTTTAACTGAGGAGGAGCAGAAGGCACGCAGAGCCCAACCCAGCACTGTCAGTCCCAGCTGAGGAAGCAATGACAGCATGAGGACCCAACAGCCAGAGTGACTGAGCAGCTCTGCAAGAGGTTCAGGTTGCACATGAAGAGGAACTTCGTGACTGGGGAGGAGTGCAGCTCTGGAACAGGCTGCCCAGACAGGTTGAGTTATCTCCATCTTGGGAGGTTTTCCAGGCCATACAATTCATGGATGTTATGATCTAGCGCTGGCTGCAGTCCTGTTAGGAGCTAGACCAGAGACCTCCAAAGATTCCTTCAAACCAGCCTGTCTAAGCCTGAGAAACCACATATGAGAAGGTGGGGGGATCTACAGCCATAGCCTATATCTTATCCCAACATTCTCACAGGTATTATATCAGAAAATTGTGCTTCACTGAAGCCACGCTCTGCTTTGAAAACAAGGATGCTCATCAACTGCTCCTTCCTCTGGAAAATAGAGTTTAATTTTGTGCTATTTAGAAAATGTTTTAATTACATTAAGATATCCAACTTTTTGATACCTGTTTTTGGCAAGACATTTTCAGGAAAGACAAACAAGGCAGCTACTGAGAACCTGACAGTGAATCACAGCTTTGTGCGCCCTACCCTGTTTGAAAAAAAACCTGCACAGCTCTCACAGGAATACACACTCAATAGCCTAAAATTTTGTAAAGCACAATTCCACCCGAGAGTCCAGGAAGAGAGTGTTTCAAGATTACTTAAGACATTTTTCAGCATTTTTAGAAGTGCAATAACAAACAAAGGGCCTCACACTGACAGAGGAGTGACAATACCCATAGTGACTATCAAAACTCAAGCAAACTGCAGACTGAATGGCCAAGAACGCTATATTTTAAGATTACTAAAATCTAAGCCAAAAGAGTTTTTTTTTCTTTTGCTGCATTCTATCTTTCCTGTTGCCACATGCAAAGTGAGAAAAAAGACTGAACAAAAGACAACTTACTTGGATACTCCTGCCTGGTCCAAAACAACTTTTCCACCTCTACATGATGGATAAACTTTAACAAAAAATTCATATAACATCCCATCATCCACGTCAGGAGTCAGGTCTCCCACAAAAAGGGAATATTCTGGACTAAAGAAATAAAAAGAAAACTTCTTAAATACAATTATACAAAAAAAAAAAAAAAAGAAAAGAAGAAGGGACATGCTGAGTGACAGTTACCATTTAGCCTAAATATTTGAACTCAGAGAAGAGCGATATTAAAAGACCATTTAATGGAGACTTTAAAGTGTCACCAGTTAAGCTGCTTAACTAAAATTTTTATTGACTGCTTTTTCAAGTTAATTCAAGCAGCACAACCAACCAACTTAATACTGCTTTTTATTTAATGATTATTTCACTGCTTATTACTCACAGGATATCTCTGATTTCTAACACGGCAACAAAACAATATCTCATTTATAGATATGCTATTTCCAATACATAGATCTTAAATTATAATATATAGATCTTAAATTATAATATATGAATTAAATACTTTGATGCTACAAAGTTTAAATACCTTAAAGGACACTGGATAAATCTGCTGTGCCACACAGAGGGCAAAGCACAAAACTGGCAGTCTAAGTTCTCCTCCCTCTACTAAAGACTGGCAGTGATGAACTTTGCGTTTACATATTTTGAATACTTTTTGCAAGGCAATTAATAAAGAGACATTAATCAGGCAAAATTAATATTTAAATATTGAGCACTTACCTGCTATCGGGCTGTTTTCCATACGTTGCATAATTCAGTTTAAATCGCTTCGCCTGAAACAAGGCAAAAGCGAATCTATACATTCAAACCGTTGTCATGTGAATTCAAGCAATTAGGGAAAAATACAATAAGCTGATTTAATACAACTTTCTTAATGCTGACACATGTTCAATGCCTTCAAGCCAGCCAGTTAAGGTAACAGGCACATTTTTATTTAGCATCAATACTGATATAATAATGAAAATCAAAACCTGAACAGAGGTAGTAATAACAAATGTTAAATGTCTTCCAATTTTAGGGTCTTAAAATGAAATGACAGCACCACTACTAGACTTTCGTGATTTAACACAAACAATGGCAGACCAGAATCCACCATACTGGAAAATGGAATCAACCTTAGTCTGTAAGTGTGGCTAAATACTTGGCTCTGGACATTTAGTAAGATCCAAAATGAAGGGGTTCTGAAAGAACTATATTGGACACTGAAGGCCTCTCTAAATTTTGCATCTGAATTTATTTTTGAAACAAGTTTTCCAGCAGCCCAGATTTGTGCCCTCTGGCACATCTGGAACTCTCTTTCCCCAACCTACCAGACTTCAGCAACTTGTGCCCAGCTTACATGTAAGTTTAGACCAAGATCTAAGGAGACCAAGATCTTTGGATCAGCTCTTAGAAATCAGGGGCTAATCTCAGGATCAGAAATCAGGATTTCAAATCACAATCAGAAATGCCCTAGAGATCAGGGTACTTGTTCAGTACAGTGAAGAGCCCAGTGTGTTCCTGGACCTTGTATGATGGATTTCCTTCCCTCAAAGACAGGTAAATAATTCTTGGGAAATAGAGCACAGACTTAACTCTAGAGTATAATTCTGTTCCTTGCATGCTTGCATTCTCTGGAGCACAGTACTATGCAACTTTCTGTGGATCATTTACAAGCTAACACAAAATTTAGATTCCACTTTGAAGCACTTAGATCTTTTTTTTGGATCCCGCTCTTCACTGCAATATTCTGGGTTTAAATTCAATGAGACACCTGAGAGTACTTCCATGCAGATGGGAACTGGGAACACCAACTCTTGGAAAAGAGAGACAGAACCAGCACCATGGCTCTCTGTTATTCCTTTGGCCGATTCAGTATTTAAAAATAAATAAAAGCATGAGCCACACTCAAGTTTTCTGTAAACAAAAGTTTCTAAATGCAAAGGATGAGCTGGGCAGTTGTCTGCTGAGTGCATTGATTTGGGCTGCTTTGGATCTCTGCCTGACATCTGTAATTCTCTCCGTGTGTTATGCAAATTATCCCTCCACACAGCACTGTGTTTTGAACAAAACTGTGAAGAAAGATGGGTATTCCCAAAACCAAACTTCCATTATTATCTTACTCCTTGCAAGAGCTGCTGTCTTTTTCTCTCCAGTGACTACAGAAGGCATTCAGGATGATCAGCTTGCCTTAATCATGAGAAAACACGAGACAGATATCTCCAGGCCTCTCATCAACTCCTTTTAATGGGGCACGTCACTCTCTCAGGAACGTTGACTAAATAGTTCAATCTGAACTTCCCGGTTTCCTACTCCGGGTATTAGCTACTCTGAAATAGGAATCCATTTACCTTGTATATCACACCATAACTGAAGTGATTTTAGAGCTGCTTTATCAGTCACCCCAGCTACTGCAGCCAACTCCTGTGGGTACAACAGACAGCTGTGTCAGCCGTCCCGTTTTAATCTACCACACATTTGAGTCAACATCCTAAAATTAGCCTCTCTGACTATTCCTCCTCTTCTTCCTAACTACCCAGCTTTTACGTACAGGAGACATTAGTTACACACTGCAATTATGCAATACTCTGGCTCCTTCTCCACTGTAAAGCGGTTTGAGTAACTTGCGTTTGCTAAGGGCCAAGAACAATGCAAGATTAAAAGTCATGTTTCTCTTGCAAATCAATGTTACTCAAAAGTCAGTGCAAACTTGCAAGTTCATCCTGTACACATGTGACAACACACACAGGTAAATTCTCAGGTTGCCTCATCCGTGAAAGTGTTCAAAGCCAGGCGGGATGGGGCTTGGAGCAACTTGGTCTAGTGGAAGGTGTCCCTGCCCATGGTTGGGGATGAAATATGATAAGCTTTAAGGTCCCTTCCAACCCAAACCACTCTGTGAATCCATGATTATACAAAAGGAGAGAGATGGAAGAATTGTGGCAGACATACACTATAATCAGTCTAATTTCTTCCTTGTTCTTCTCAGGTTTCTTATTAGTCCAACTTTGGTAACAGCAGAAATGCTCAGATATAAAAAACCCCACATCCCACAACACTTCTATACCTGGATTTTATCCAGACAGTCACAAAGAAATCAGTGGTTTTCCCCAACAATTTTCTGAGCAAGAACATTAACAGTTTTATAGTCATAACTTCAATTCTAAAGCAAAGAAGAATCCCAGTTTGCTAACTATTGAATTTGTCATTGAAATCACATTCATGAGAAAACACATGAGACAGATCTCTCCAGGCCTCTCATCAACTCAATCATTGAAAATACAGATTCTACACTATCTGTCCCTTCCAAGTTTTGGTTCTCAACTGGCTGATCCCATTTACTTACCGGTGTAGCACCAGGAAGTGGTTTTCCATTGATTTTGTGTAAACATTTCTCTGCAGTAGCTAGATCTGCAAATTCTACAAAGCAATAGCCTGCTGGAATTCTGACCATACAAAAGAGAAGAGAAGAGACAAAGGTTATAAATTTAAAATACATTTGAGGAGGAAAGTTGTATTTTATATAACTGGTAGGAAATTTGCTATAGTTGCAATACATAGAACATTTTCTTTTTAAAGTATAAACGTTAGCTACCAAAGAGAAGCTGGATCTCAAGGGATAGCCCCTACTTACCATAAGTCAGGTCAACATAAGCACACAGAAAACAGTTTAGCTTACAGTTTACTTCCTACTTTCATTGACCATCAATTTGTCCACCCAAGTTTAAACTACTGAAAACTGAAATTACAACACTTAAAAGAATAATGAATATGAATGAAACTACTTTATTCTGCATAAATCACTCACTTTATTTCAAATGAACTCTAAAGGTTCTCTTACTGCTCTGAGTCAGACTTCCCACCTCTGTCAGCATCACTTAGCTGCACTACAGATTAGTGACCAAAGCCTGGAGAGGTGTAATTCCTAGAGGGATGGAATGAGATACATACACTGCTCTGAGTGCTGGAGCACTGCAGGATGAGGGCTAAACCTTGTTTGTTGAGGGGAGGCTGAAGAGCCAGCAGCGCCCTCTCCATTGCTCTCATCAATATTCCCATATTGGTGGCAGCAATGGTGAGAAACTCAAAAGGAAAATTCAGTCTGATACGGAAGGACCATGGCAACACTTCAGTCCAAATGCACTCGGAGAACAAACAGAAAGAGTTACCCTGTCAACCTGTTTCGAATGATTTTTACACTCAGTACAAGCTCTCCCATGGTGGCAAAGGCTCTTGAAACAAAGTTTTCATCCATATACGGCTCCAGCTATAAAAGCAAAAAAAAAAAAAAAGTTAGATGAGGGCATCTACAAAAAAGAGAATGTATGTCAATGTCCCCCTAAGCAGTTAAAACATTATTGAGAAGGATTTTACCCTTACACTTCAAAAAGAAGACTCATTTAAGAGGGTCGATGCCACTCAAAACCAGCAGGCATGCATGAACCAGGCTCAACAGTCTGCAAAGTGGAACCCAAGAGACAGCATGAATTTTAGAGAACAGGGAGCTTCACAGAAGGACAAAAGCCACTCAGAAACATACAGCAACAAACTGAGCATTCGCTACAGGGAGCAGGGGAGAAGGTGGCAGGTGCCTTCTCGAGGTGCAAGTGAAGGCTGGGCCAGCGCTGTGGGTACACAGTGTGGCACAACCCCAGGTGGCATGTGGCAGATGACACTGCCCTGTGGAGCTGCGGCAGGGGTCTGCAGAGCTGTGTCTGCCTCGCACAACCCCAGAGATACCAGGGCAGCACTCAGGGGAAGCCCTGGAATCGCATCCCACAGCAGCTCTACGCTTCATCCTGCCCATGGGAGCACTGACCGTGTTCATGTCACAGGTAAGGACGGCACTGTGCAGGTAAGAGTGTATGTGAACATGCTGGAGAGCAGGTGTCTGCATGGTGTAAAGGACTGACAAGTAGGAAACAGTGCTGGAATTTGGATCAAATATACTGTGAAGAGCCTGAGTGAACAGGGCGCCTCTCTGTATAACAGAAACTGGAGGAGGGAACTAACCAGAATTAAAATGGGGAGCAGTGTGTGTGATAGGTAACATGGAGCTGAAAAATATATGTACAAAATATATACAGCTCCATGTATTTACCTGTGTAAGACAGGTGGCTCATGGTAACCTACAGCCCTCAAGTATTTGTGTGTCTGGCAGGTACCAGGTGGCTCCACCACTTATGTGTGTAACAGAAAGTGCAGTATGTGAAAGAAGGTGACCATACTACACTTGCACGTGTAAAAGGCAGCAGATGCCCTGTGGAGGTGAGTGTGAAGCAGAGCTGACTTGTCCCAGGAGCAGAGCCAGCACCACTCTGCACAGATGTGCCATGCAGGGTCATCCTGGGGGTCTGTGTGTACAGGAAAGCTGGATTTGTAAAGGCAACCAGTTGCTTGGATATGTCCGTGTGGCTCAAACAGCCGTGGCCTGCTTGTGAGAGTAGTGATGAAAAAGGAGATGGGCTTTATGGTAGAGAGGTGGCAGATAACCCTCTGTGTGGGGAAAGGGGAGAACAGACTCCACAGTGTCTCCATGCATGAGCAGAGGCAGTAGAGGACTCATTGATACCATGGCAAACTGGGTGTGCTGAGTGTGTGTGGGGGAGAGAAGTACCCAGTGGGATTCTCAGGGATGTGTTGGGCTGTGTGTACACACACACGTGAGAGATGAGGAACACTACATGCAAGCAGGACTGTGCTGGTGTGAGCTGCAAGGAAGGAAGGTGTGCATCCAAGAAACAAGTGGCAGGAAAGTTGTGACATGCTAGTGTGACTCTACACGCATAGTGGAATGCACACAGGTGTGTGACAGATAGCAAAGACACTACACGCAGCAGTGGGACCGCATGTGTGTGTCACAGTGTACCACAGCGGCAGCAATGCAGGCACCACAACACACTGAGCACACACATACAAGCAGTGTGGGTGGGTGGCAGAGCACTACAACACGCTGAGGTGAGTACACACGTGTGAAAGTGTGTGCTCAGCAGTGAGTGGTGAAGGACACAGGGGCACAAGAGTGAGGGTGTGTGAAGGGCACACAAGGGACACTGTGGGCTGTGCATCACTGTGAGTGTGCTTCATACAGGTGCTCTTCCTGCCAGGTACACACACACAGGCAGGAATGAGGGAACTAGCAGGGTGTGTAAGTGCTAGTGAATGTGTGTGCATGAATGTGTGAGTCAAAATCCCTATTAGGGTGTAAGTGCACCCACGGGTGTGCACGTAGGGGGCAGGTTGTGAGGGATAATCTTGGAGAGGTGCATACAAATGTGAGTGCCTACAAGTGTGAGCATAATTAGCAACACAACCATGAGTGTGTGTAAGTGCCTTGCACAATATGAGCATGTAAGTGCCTATAGCGGCTGAGCAGGTAAAACAACAGATAAATCCTCGAAGCATGCAAGTGTACATGCTGTGAGTATGAGAGTGTGCAAGTGCCTCTTAAGAGTATGGAAATGTGAGACTTGTCGGTGCCCACACGTGTCTGCCCACCAGGGACACTGGTGTAAGTGTGGCTGTGACCTGGCTATGGGCATGCAATGAGGGTCACTCTGGAGTGTGTGTGTGTGTGTGTGTGTCAGAGTGTAACTGCTCACAAATGTGCCCGTCAGGCTGGGGTTTATGTCTGAGTGTATGTGTCAGCCTGTGTATGTCAGCATGCACACGAGTGTATGAAGTGTCACTTGGGCAGTTTAGGTGTGTCTGAATGTGTGAGGGGCTGTGAGGCTGTGTCAATGGAGGGGTGTCAGTGGTGCGAGGAGGTCAGTCAGTCAGGGAGAGGGTCAGCTGGTGTCAGGTGTCAGTCAGAGTGAGGGTGTCAGAACTGTGAGGATGTCAGTCTGCCGGTTGTTGTGTGGGTGTCAGAGTGAGAGTGTCAGCCAGTCAGTGTGAGGGTGTCAATTGGTGTGGGGGTGTCAGTCAGTAACAGTGAGGCTGTCAGTTGCTGTAATGGTGTCAGACAGTCAGTGTGAGGGTGCCAGAGTGAGGGCATCAATTGGTGTGAGAGTGTCAGTCAGCGTGAGCGTGTCCGTCAATGTGAGGGTGTCAGTCGGTCGGTGGGAGGGTGTCAGTCAGTGTGCGGGTGCCGGTCAGTGACGGTATGAGCCGGTCAGTGCCTCCCGCGCCCCCCGAGGCCCGGCCGCTTCCCCCCACAGTCCCGCCGCCTCCCGCCCCCCTCACAAAGCCGCGCAGTCCCGGCCGGACACTCACGTNAGGACCGGTCTCTTCTACAGTGCCTGCAGTGAGAGGGCAAGAGGAAATGGCCTTAAGCTGAGACAGGAGATTCAGATATCTATGAAAAAATCATAGAATATGCTGAGTTNGCCCCGGTCCCTCCCGCCGCCGCCCGGCCCGGCCCCGTCGCCTCCTCCGCGGCCCCGGCGGGCGGAGAGAGCGGCGCCCCCGCTGCCGCAGCGTCCCCTGGCGGCAGGAGGAGCGACAGCCGCGGGACGGAGCCAAGGGGGNCATTCCCTGGGGAGCCTGGTCAGTGCCCCAGCACCGTCTGGGGGAAGAACCTTTTCCTGATACCCAACCTAACCCTCTCCTGACACAGCTCCGTGCTGTGACAAGCACTTTCGTCATCTCTTCAAGGCACCACTGCTGTCAGAGCTGGCACAGGGTTTACAAAGTCGGACAGTTTTTAGCAATGTTGAAAGGCCAAAGACTTGGTGTGGGGTTTTTCTTTGGTAGGTAGATTTGTGAGAAGCCATGATGCCGGCTCCCCTCCACCCAACGGGGCAGCAGCTGCATCAGAAGCTTCGAATCCCAGCCAGACTGGGGCTCTGACCTTAGACCACTGCCTCTTCATACATATAAGAGATCCGTCCTCGGGGTCATCAGCCCGGAACGTGGGGTTGGATTGGGTACGGTGTGATCCTCTTCTCTTGTTTACTTCTGCAGGCCTTCGACAGCGAGGGTGGCAATTCCTGGAGAAGATGAGCCCCCTCGTTACGACGGAGCAGAGACGAGCGCGCCCGAGAGCTGGTTGGTACTTTCGGCATGCCGAGAGCCGGTTGGAATTTCCGCATCTCCCGTCACGGGTGAGCCCTGTGCCCTGTTGCGGAACGCCAGGCATGGACTGAATCCCTGGCTGTAGTTGTGCAGGCGCTGCCGCACGCCATAAATCCAGCTCCTGGCGTCAGGGACACTTTAAAGCCTCCGCGCTATTTTCGCCACCGGTGGTTCGGGCTCGGGGCGAGCCGGGCGGGGCTTCCGCCGGTCGTATCCCAGGAGAGGGCAGCAAGAGCCCGCCGGTGTCGGGTGGAGGTTTTCCGGTGCTGGCATTGGGCAGCTTCGCGTGATGGAGCCAATTCTGGAACTCCTTCCGAAGTGATGTATGAGCGTCCGCTCAAATCTTGCCCCGCAACATCCCTCTTCCGTGACTAAGGCCTGAAACCCACCGCGAGGGGAACGGAGAATTCTTTGCTCTGCTTTCCCCTGCGGACAGAGCGTGTGTTGAACGTTTGATCCTTCCTACATTCCTGCAGGAGACTGTGAGAATGCTTCATCCTCATTCTGAGCAGGATCTGCATCTCTCATCACGCTGCAGCACGGCCAGTATTGGCTGCTTTAGAATATCAAGTCTTGGGAGGGGCAAGACATGAGATTAACACAGTTTATGTGTTTTCTGACTTCTGAGTCCCTAGAGCACCCTCAGGTCATTTTTTCCAAGTTCCTCCCTAAAAGGTAAAATCTAGCACGAAATCAGAAAGGCAACAAGACCCACAGCTGATAACTCACCTGAACGAAGACCTTGGGTTGTCAAGTTGCACTTTTTGTGTCTTGGTGTCACTAGCAACCTGGTCTCTTGCAAATTCATCCTCTTTGAAGCCCCCATTGTGTCTACCTTTCAGATGTCAGCTTCCAGAATGGTTTTATTTTCCCAACATGGCAATTTATCCACTGGTTAACTTGGAGCTTTGCTCTGCAGAGCCCACAAAGCTGTTGGTCATTCTCTGTTATTACTTATAAAAGCCAGTAGTTCTTTGTCATTTGATGAAGTGAGTCCAGTGTCTTTAATAACCGCTTTCTGTTTTTTTCCTTCTAACTGAGTTACACAAAACTTGCTTTTCCTAGGATAATCCATAGAGATGGATGTTGGGCAACGAAAATGCCGAAGGATGTGATTGTGTTGGACCAGGAGAAGCTAAGAAATTAATATTCAGTGTTATATCTGAAGTGACTGCTGTTTATGCACTTAACCCTGTGACAGAGCAAAAACAGTGCCAGGAGCATGTTATTACGTGAAAAAGTGTTTATTCCCCTGTAAAAATTTATGAACTGGCAAAGAAGCCATGAAAGGAAGATGTGGGCATTTCCTCTGTCCTGAGTGTGAGTGTCAGCAGTCAGCAGCCAAAACATATGTGTCCCTTGTTCCCTCTGCTGTGACAGCAGGTGTTTCTGGATCTAGGAACTTGGTCCTGAAAACTGCTGAGTAAATTCCAACTAGTGTTTACTGGAATCTATCTGAGGGGTGATCCCTGAGCCCACTTTTACCTGGTCTCTGGGAGCTGTAGCCTGTTGGAGGCACCAATCCTGGATGCTTCAGAGCTCTTTCAGCTCTTGGTAACTTTGATTGGCATTAAGGGTCACTCAGTACCTCCTGGGAGGAGGGTTTTGTGCCCTCGGTACTGGATGTTACCGTGTTAGAACCTTCACTTTGTTGGTCTTGCAGGTGCAAGGCAGTCGCTTGTCTTAGGCAGCTGTAGCCAATGGACTGAGATCAGGAATTAATTTGGCCAGGGATAATTGAAATGATAAATAAAATAAAATAAAACAAAACATAAAGCAAAACTTTGAGTTTGGAATAGCTTCTGAGATTCTGAAAGTAATTGAAGTAATCCAGAAGAAAATATGCCATGAAATCTCTTTTCCATTATTGCATGAGATGGTATGTCTTAAGATTTGATCAAATCCATCTTTTCATGATGAAGATAATGCAGCTTAAAGTGATGTAGAGATCTGGGGTCTTTTTCAATGTAGAATTTACAAACTATTGTAGACTTGACATTCTTATTTATTTATTGACGTTTTGCTGTTCCTATCATGATCTCACAGCAAGTAAAAATAATTTCTGATTGATTTCTAGCTGTCAGTAGTATTTTCGAAAGATGTTGTAGTAAAAGCTCATTATTGATACGTTTGTGCCTGCTAACTTTCTTGTCCAAACCCAGTCTCTTGTATATAATCAAGGTGCAGTGGGAGAGACTTGATGTCCTCTCTTGCCTTCTATTTAAGAAAAAGTGCAGCCATTTATGTGACAGTCCTATGTTCATATTTCTCTGTGGGTTTTGTGAGATCCCCTGACAAAGCCAAGATCGAAGGACAAGGACAGGCCATTCTTTTTGCTTTAAAGGAATGTATTTCCAGCTTCAGTGGCTTCTGAGTGGGATGATTGTGAGCAACAACACAAGGAGTTCAGTGTGGGGAATAGCTGAGCACATCCATGAGCGAGTGGGGCCAGAAGAATTTATTCCCAGGGCTGTCAGTTTTGCGGTCTAGGAGCACATGCGCTCCCCTTGCTGGTTTTGCATTCCTATTCCCATACCATCAGCCAGTCCCATTCCTCTGTAGTTTTTATCCTCTTCATATCTTCACTGAGGGATGTCCTTACTCACTCTTCAGAGGGAATTTCTTTGGAGACCTCATCTATCCTCCACAGGGATCAAATCACAGACTGCTGTGTCTCACCAGGATTCAGCAAGGGCCATCTCAGATTGTGTATGTAATTCACCAGGAATAAGGCCAAAAAGAGGGTTATTTCTTGTTTTCTCCCTTGGTAATACAGGGAATTTCACCCTCAGAGAATTTATGAAAAGGTCAGTTGGTCAAATAAGAGTGTTCTAGATGTTCACAGGAATAATTTACTAACTGGCAGGGCTTGTTTGTTCATATCCTCCATAAGGATCCCATGGAACTTAATCCTGGGTTGGGATATTTGATTGTGAGTAGCTCTTGGGATATCTGTTGGAATGTTTGTAGTCCAAACACAGTCAGCTGTGGGATCTTATGGTAATTATGTTTTAAGATAAAGTACATAAATGAGCTTTTCCACCCACCAGTGAACATCCTAAAGTGTTCAGCTAATGGCCCAGTACAACAGTTCTGATGTTGCTGAAAACAAGCTTCAGTCTGTTCAAATTGATTCTAAGGCAATAGGAAACCCAGAAAGTCATGCAAGTGCCTTGTTTGAACTGAGCCACCACAGAGAAAGGCACAGTGCAAGGCTGGCAGAGAAAGAGGGAGAGCTGGAGGCTGAGACAGTGGATTCATCAGGGCATCCATGCTGAAAACAGCATGGCTGGAAGGTGGCAGTACCAGGTGATCAGTTTTCACTGCAGGAGCTGGCACAAGTCTCTGCTGCACCCCTGACACTCAGGTAGGCATCTGTGTGTGTCTGTGCATGTATGTGTGTAGCAGTGCAGGATGTGTGGGAGAAAGGCTGCTCTTCACTTTAGGCTTCTAATTGAAGCACATCAAAAAGATGCCTGGAGTTAAGGGGCTAAACCAGGGCTCTTTTCTCTTAATTCCTTCTGTAAAATGCAGTTAAAAGCACTTTCTCTGCGTTCCAGTTTGACCAAGCTCCAAACAGTGTGTGGGGTGTTCAGTTTGTTCTTCACTGACTGTGTGTATTTTGCACTCTGTAAGTTAAAATCTGGACTTGTGTAGAGCATGGCACCCATGTCATGAGGCCATGGCAAAGCTGAGCAGGGGGTGGCAGAGCAGAAGCCTGTGGTGGTCTGGCCCCAGTTGTGTGACATTTGGCTCTACCTGCAGCCTTAAAACTGAACTGGAAACAGCATCAAGTGGAGATGGCTGGAAAGGTCTTGCATGACCCCACAAATGGTCACTGATCAGAAAAATTATACCTGAGGGACTCATGGATCAGTTTCTGGAGCAGTTACAAATCTATCCTTGCCCAGATGGTGCAGGCGATGCACCAAGAAAGCTCCTCAGAGACCTATCCCTCATCTCTTTTGTCTCTCCAGAAGCTTGCACAGTTGAATTTATATTTATTTTTGGTGCATTTCTTCCTGTAAGTGTGGAACAGGTTGATCAGGTTCTCCTAGACAAGCAAGGAAAACCAGAGTGGATTTGTAGGAATGGGTATTTGCTCAGTGGTGGCACAGCAGAGATTGATGTGGAGGTTTTAGGGGATCACAATTTAATAGTTGGTGCTTTGTAAAAAAAAAACCAACCAAAAAAAAANAGACTTTTTATCCTAGCATGTATTAACAGGAAAGTCACATGAGGCACAGGGTGATTAATTGTGCCACTTTGAGAGTCATTGGTGCACTGAAGGAGAGAAGGACACACTGGAGAGCAAAGGAGACCCAAAAGGACAACCAGAGGTCTAAAACTCTGGCACTATGGAGGAAGCTGGAGGAACTGGATTTATTTAATCCAGAAATCAAAGATGGAGGGTAGGATTTGCTAAGGAGAGTCTTCCAGTGGTGAAAGGTAAGAGCCTGAATCTGTTCTCTGACTGCTGTAGAAAGGATGGGGAGGTGCTGAACTTCAGGCAAAACACATTTCAAGAAAGTTTTTCCAGGTTTTCCCTTATTAGACAGGAGGCTTCACATGGGAGTTTTTGTGGGTTTTTACTATAGCAGACCCTCTGAATATGGTGTCCATATGCTGGGTAATGCATATGGAGACTGGATTATGTCTTTGAGGGAGGAGAGATTGCTCCTCTGGGCTTGGTATGAGATTCAGTGGCATTGGGAAGCAGGGAATTTGAATGGGTGGGAGAGGTATAGCTGCGCACAAGGATCTGGCTTGCAGAAATGTCCAATGCCGTCTGCAAATCTCCCATGGACTCAGGGAATTTTCACATTTACAACATAGCACTGGAACTGACTACACAGAATAAACCAGAATAAATTCCCAAACTGAGCATTTCTGTGAATAAGACCATCACAGTTACAATTACTGGATAGATGATCCCAAGGGAAATTAACCCTTATATTTAAAAAACCCCAATCAGTCCTAAGGAATGAGAAAGGGAGGGGAGATAAGATGATATCCACACCTCTTCCAGGATGGAATACCTGTGGGTTTTGCACACTGCAGGGTATATTAAGTCTGTAAGGCTTAATCTCTCTTATCTGAAATTATCTGGGCAGAGTAAATACAATAAATCCCTGTAATTCTCTGGATTTGATGGAGCACTACCCATTTTGGGGGCCACTGGGAGAATATTCTGCTCCAAATAGGCCAACTGAATGGATTATTTCAGTGAAAGAAAAGTGAAAGTGAGAGACAGTGAAAGAGAGACACTTGAATATTTTCTTGATTGCCAACAGTCCAGTTTACCAAGAGCTGCTTTCTAAGAGATGGTTTGTCACTGAAAAAAAAAAATTAGAAAAATCAGTCTAACATTTACATTACTTCTTTGATTCCAACAAACATGGATCAGGGAATTAGGGTGGAAATCTTGAAAACTTTTCTCTAAAGTTTAAAGAGGATCAAGCCTTGCTGTCTGAATTCTTTGGCTTGGGGTTCCAGAAGTCAATCGTAGTTTCCTTATTTCTGCTTGCAAGGTTTTCATCAGCCTCTGGGACAGGAATACAGTGGGACATTTTTTCTTGATCTTGCTCTTGTTTTAGTGAATGCTGAAAAACTGAAGGGAAGGTAGAAATCCCCTCTTTTTTTCAGGCTAAAAGCTCAATAGGTTTTCAGAGGCTTGGGCTTTCCAACAAAGGCTTTGTCTGGGTTTTTTGATTTTTGAATTTCAACCTATTTTTTCCTATTTCAGTGTTCTTTGTATTAAAGATATATTGAGATAATTTCAAATCTTCTGAAGTGGTTTTCCAGGTATTCTTTGGCTTTGATGGAAGAGAGTTAGTGTCCATACCAAAGGCATCCAGAAAAAAATAGTAATTTGCTTCTTTCGTGTGGCAGGGAGGTTAATGGGGCCACCAGTGCTGCAGCTGGCCCAGGGTGAAGAACTTTGATTTCCCTGACTGCTTTTGAATTGTTTGGAAGCCCCAAAGGTCCTGGGTTTTCCATGGAGTGGTGATGCTTTCAGAATTACATCTGCCTGCTCATCACAGGGCTCTGGACCTGAGGAAACACAACAAAAACACCCATGAAAGCACCTGGTTTAATGTTCCTGCTTCCCTTGTTGCCTGTTTTGGTACTGAAAAATTAACTGTGTCCAACCCCATCTGATTGGATGAAGGGGAATCTGTGACTGCAGTTCAAGAGGGGAGCAGAGATAAAAGATCCATCCCAGATGGATTCAGTCATTTTAATCCCCCAGTTGTTCTCCTATTTATAATGAGTTACTGGTTCTTGGACAAGATGGGATTTAATGGGAGTCTGGTGTGATTCAGTTCTTCAACAAAAGCATCCTTTCTCTGCAAAGTTAGTTACTCATTTGTGCTGAATGGAAAATGAAAAACAGAATTTAAGGATCTAATTAGCATTTGCTTCTCCTTTCAACAGATCAGTCTTTACACTCATAAACTAGGTGATAAAACTATTATCAGTTACTTTCTACTCATCTGAGAATCTTCCAGCCTCCACAGAATCTGAATTTCCAGGTTAAGAAAACAAATATATAAAAAGAAAAGCTAGAAATTATATTCTGCTACTTTTATAAAAGGACAAATGTAATTTTTGTGTGCACTTCTATTCATTTTTAGCCCAGCAGTGGTTACTGTATGTGCCTGTTAACACTAAAGCTCCTTCACAAATCTTTTGTTCTGACATAGCTTGAGTGGGCACAGTTTAAAAATATATATATTTTATCCTGATTTGGATATAGGAATAGGTAACATAGGTAACATAAGATAGCATTATGGCAATCTGACTGTGTCTAAGTAAAGCAATATTATCTTTACCACCACAGACTGGCATAATTAAAGCAGTGTTGGAAAGATATAGGTCAATGTTATTGCTTTGGACATAAACCAAGGAATGTTACAATTTTTTTTAAAAAAGTGCTTCTTCTCAGAAGTCAGGACTACAGGATTTGATTCAGAGTTCTTAATTCTGGAAAGCATTTTGAGGCTTGCTAAAGGTGCCATTTTTAGTCATAAAAATAACAAAATGAAAAATACAGAAGTGTATTTATAGTAAGAATAATGAAGATTTATAGGGTAACGATAGTTGCAGTGCTCCTGGCCTAGGAGCCCTATATTGAACAGAGTGATTGAATGTTTGGCTTTTAAAAAGAGAGAGAGAGAGAAAAAAAATCTAAAAACAGATGAATAATGAAAAACAAATCCTTTCTCTGGTGAAAAGCCAAACCTGTGTTTTGAAAATTGAATGGTTTTTTGGGTTAAGCAGTGAAAAAATGGACTTGATTTTTGCAACAGCTTGGATTTATTATTGGAACCAGTTGGCAGTGCCATAGAGGAGAGGAATTTTCTGGTAATTAGAGCAGGAACTGGGAGTCAGAAGCAGTAGGGTCTGTTTCTGGCTTGGGCACTAGCACACAATGGAACCTTGGGAAATGCTGCCTCGTTCGTACCTTGGCTTTCCTAGCCATAAAACAGGGCTAAGGAAAGAATCCCACCTCACAAAGTGCACACACTAATTAAAGAACATTGCCACAGCACCTTGCGTTCGTTACTGCTGGAGGAGGGATTTTCAACAAGGACATGCTATAACTGCTTTTGAAAAACCCTACCCTAAACATTTACCAACCTGATTGCCCAGATTCCTAAATCCACGTGTGGCCATCTAATTGGAAAGGGTCTGATTTCCAGAGGTCTGTCTGCTGGTGAAAAGAACATGATGGAGAGTATTTTCTCCCTGGACTATGAAAACAGAAGGATCACAGGACTCCCTCCCACTGCGATTCTGCCATTTGCCTTGGCCCATTCCACAGGATTTCCCCACACCCAGCAGTGAGGTGTGACCCCCGCAGTCTCCATCGCAGCTCTCCAGAGGCAGGTGGGGAACGGTCAGCCCAGGTCGTTCATGCAATGGATGGTCTCTGGTGGGTGCAGACAGGTTCTGCTGGAACAGCTCCCTCAGGAAAGGAGCAGAGTTAATCTGCACATCCTCACTGGAGTTACCCCAGTATCCCCGAGGCCTCGAATCCAACTTGGCTCATCTCTCCCAGTCATACAGTTCCTAAGTCACCATCTGTCAGCATTAAAACTGCTCAGCTACCCCTTCCTCTAGCCGATGTCATGGTTGGTGGGTGAAAGGAATGGCCTTGAGCACCATCTCTCCCTTCCCAGATCAGAGGAAACACATGCTGACAAGACAGGAAATTCTCCTGAACCACAAAGACCTGGAGCTCGCCTTTCGCCTTCCTGTGGGCCTTACCCAGCTTTCAGCCTGGGTCTTTAAAGGCTATTAATAGCACCGGTTGCATTAACAGGTTTGTGTTTTTCTTCTTCTGTCAACCAAGTTATTCAATTGAGACTTTCGGGTTGTTTTTATTCCAAGTATCAGAGATGGACCCAAGAATGTAGTGGTCCTGCAGGACAATGATCCCTTGTTGCTAATGGGCAGCCAAGTGGGATTTGTCTGTGGGAGGCTCTCAGTCAACAGTTGACAGGCTCTCAAGACTCCAGGGAAAAACAAATAGCTCCAAACTGGGGCAGGAGTTGGTTTCACAAGTATTTCTTTACAGCAGCAGTGCATTTCCAGAACCCCAGTCACGTTCTCCTTGTTGTGGCTAATTTTTCCAGAACCCAGCCATGTTCTCCTTGCTATGGCTGATTGTTCCAAAAGCCAGTCAAATTCTCCTTTCTGTGACTGATCCCTTCTGCACCACCATGGTTCCCCTCTCTCATCCTGTTGTACCATTTGTGTGGCTATGCGATGGCCTAGCTTTTGGAATTATCTCAATTCCAAAAGAAAACCAGGACAAAATCCCCTTTGTTTTCGTTTTTTTTCATCCTGTTAGGTTATTTTTATTTCAGGTCAGTTCCCTAATCCATATTTCAGCTGCAGAAAAAAGTTGTGGAGACAATGAGAAGGTGACAAGGAGTGGAAATACAGGAGTTTGTCCGACCGGAGGCTGAGCCAGACCAAAAGGAGCTCCCTTGTGCTCCTCTTTGAGTCACAGGGACCTCAAAGTGAGTCTTGGCTGCAAAGCATATGTGTGTGGTTGGGTGTTTGTGTTGAAGGAGACAGTTTGTGTCTTTGGTGTTTGGTCACTGGGTAAGGAAGTGCTGGTGTTTGTTGGGTATAAAAGCTCTGCCATGGCCAGCAAGCTCCCAGGCCGGCTCTGGGTTTGCAGGGAAAAAAGGTGATGTAGGGATTGGAAAATGCTAGGTTCCCTGCATTTCAGGAGCGTGACTTTCTAAGTCCTGCAAGTTCAAAAATTAGTGTGCGACTTTTCATTCTTTAAATGGCACCTCCTGATGCCTTGAGAGGCCACCTAGAACAGAGGCTAGACAGAGTAAAGAAATAAAGTAGGTATTTATTAAAAAGGCCTTCAAAGGATACACCTTGGGCAGTACAAGAGCCTGGCCAAGGCTACACCTAAGATGGATGATGGGTCACAAGTTTTCACACTTTTATAAGTTTGGTCCATTTACATATTGGGGTTAATTGTCCAATTACAGCTTCAGGTAATGAAGTCCCATCCTCTCAGTTTGCTCCCCTCAATTCACTGTTGTTTATACTTTCTTAGGCCTGAAGCCACGAAGGTGACCTGGGTTTTCAGGCTGCAAAAGGATTGTTTTTTCTAGCCAAACTGTGAAGAGAACTTGCTAACACTCTATATGAAGTTCAGAGTTATATCCTAATGCAGTACAGAATCTGAAAAATACGAGAGCTAAAACTTAAGGCATCACTCTCTGTGTGCTAATTTAGGAAAGAAACTGGTCATTATCCAGGGTGGAATATCAAATGTATCTGATGGTCCAACAGGTGACGTTTTGGTGGCTACTGGGGACCTTACAAAGGGGTTCTCATAAAACCTCTGCAGTACAAGGATTCAGACACACGGAAGAGAAGTTCTGGTTTTGAAAGTGCTAAGCCCTTCCCACAAACTAATGATTCCTTCTCCTGCTTCCTGCTGGAGTTGCTGGTGCTTAGTGCCTGCCAGAAGGGATCTGGAGCTGGCACACAGGCAAGCCGTTCCGCTGCCTTTGGAGAAAGGTGTTATTTTGCCTAGCAAAGCAAGGGAAGGATTGTTGAGAAACATTCATGCAGCCAAGTAACGCGCAGGATGGGGAGCATTGTGTCCTCCTTGACATCTTGACATCTGCACTGATCCTCACAAAGAGTTAAACAAGGCGGAGCAAGTATATGGTGGGCTGGTTCTCTCTTGAAAAGCTTTTTTTTCACAGGAAGAAGGACTGAGAAGATTAAAAGTTCAACTTTGTTTATTCCAGATTTATTCTAGAGTGTAATATGTATTGTAGACAACTTTCTTCATAGAAAAGTATGTGCAAGAAGCCCGGTCTGATTTATTTTCTCTGTTGTTCAGATTTAGCCCAAACTGGTATGAGTTCCTAGTTTTCCATAAACGTTAATGCTTTTAAAAACAAGCCCAACATGTAATTTCACTTACTGTAGGCTTTGTGTTTGTCACACAGAGCAACAGCCGCAGCAGAGCACGAGCTCTGAATGGCCACCCTGAACACCAAGTGCTCTGGTTTCCCGTGCAGAGTCAGGGTATCCCTGAAGGATATGAACAAACCTGAGGCTGCTCTCTTGGTCTGGAACCCCCAGTTCCCTCGATGGGATGTCTGGGCTGTGCTCTGGCTTTGCTCACCCTCCCTCTCTCTGTGTGGGGTTACAGCACTTGGGAAGGGGAGATCAGAGACATTCTTCCCTTGTGATCAGGCTGGATCCTTCTTTTTGTTGATTCCAAAATGCCTGAGAGGGCAACTCTATCTCCCTCCTGGGACCAAACTCAACCCCTAACAAGGCTTCCTTTCCCCTGAAATCGCTGCTGACCTTTGGTTCATTCTCAACGGCTGTGTCAACCTGAGAGTCCTGGAGCCTGCCCTGGCCTGGCAGCCTCGATGCCATAGTCACTGAGACTGACTGAGAAGTCACTGGAAATGAACTGGCAGCACCAAAGCCTCTGGCATGTGATCCATAGGGGTCAGATTATGGATATATCTGTTGGTTGCTTGTCCCCAGTTAAGTGTTGATAGCAGTCAAGGTCCCACCCAATGTGACAAGGCTTAGAACTGTAAATATTCCTGGAATACATGTAACTGCAGCCAGCCTTCTCATATGGAGTGTGGGCAAAGCAGTGCTCCCTAATGATGGATTATTGCATAAATACTGCATGTGTTTCCTCAATGTTGGAGATGTTTGGATGTCAACTTCAGCATCTCAAGACATCCCCAAATCTCCAAAATGGGCTGTTCTCGGAGCTAAACCTCTGAATTAGAAGAGTTTATTTGTGGGGGTGAACGGATCCCCTTTAAAGTGGTGAGCAGATAAGAGGGACACAAGGCTCTTGAGTTCCCTTGGGACCTGTGAAATGATCATTTGAGTGTCATGGGTTGAGCATGAACCAATGGTGAGGGTTGGACACGCCTCCAGATCCCATATTTAAAACAAAGAAAGGCACTAAAAGCTCTTTTTTACTTCCGGCTTTCAAATAGGTAGCTGGGTGTCCGCGTGGTCTAGCGAGGCCGGGCCTGGCCCGGCCAGG
>VZTG01006025.1:59086-89332 GCA_013397845.1 Melanocharis versteri
CTCATCCTTAAAAGTGTACCCCATGGGTCAGTGGCCCACAGAGGTAGTTGTGGGAAGACTACCAAATGTGGGAGGGACGTTCACAGTACAAGCAGATTTCCACCTGGGCGCTGCTTTGCTGTGATATTAAATCTACAAGAGAACTGTTTCTTGTGGAGAAGTCTCCATGGCATGGCAAGAGAGACTTTTCTTTCTCTGAGTGAACTAGAAAAAAGACTATTTTAGAAGTGATGCACTTACTGAAAAGTCTAAGTTTGGTCTCTTTACGTTGTCAGTGGGAAAGGAAAGATAGAAAGTGGGGGGAGGAAAAGTGTTTTGAAGGTTTATTCTGATTCTTATTATTTTCCTTTTAGTTCTGTTAATAAAGTTAACTTTATGCTCTTTAAAGTTTTGGGCCTGCTTTGCTTCTTCCTAATCCATATCTCACAGCAAAAATTGAATAGATGATTTTAGTGGGTACACTAGTGTTCAACTAGAACCAAAACTGAGACATTAATTGGCGCGTTGGCCGGGAGACTTGAATTGGTGAACTAAACCCACTACACTTAATTGGTGTTTCTGCCTGGTTTCGAACTAAAACCGCGACATTGAGTTTTTTCACAAAGCTACATTTTCTCCATTGCCGTTTAACTAATTTGTTTGTTGGTAACTGCAGCAATGAAGTGAAGACCTAAGAACACCAAAGCAGCTTTGGAGCAGAGTGAAAAAGACTCAGTGCTGTTTGCTCTCCTTGATTTCTTCCTCAGCCTTATCCCACACTGCCATGTGGAAGGAGAGCTGGATCTTGTCACAGACTCCGAACAGGGCTGGCAGCCCAGCACACTACCCCATCCTGCCCTGGAAGTGCCTCTGAGAGACAACAGCGATCCCACGGATCAGGACAGGACAGGTCCTGTGTGAACATCCACTTCTTGAGCAGATCCTTGTTCTGGGGCTCTCCTGCAACATCTTTGAATTCAGGTCTTTGCTCTTTTTGGTCCATGTAGAATCTCAAGAGCTCGTTCAATTCTGAGCACATCACCTTGGCTCTATCTGAAACCAGTATTTGGGAGTTTTGAGACACAACTGGACAGCAGGAACTCAGCTGGCTGCATGGAAAAAAAACCTTTATCCGTGTAGTGCATGAGGCCTTGCGTGGCTAGCAAGATCCATCTGTGGAAGAGGATGTGGCATCCCTCTGATATGCCATCGGCAAGTGGTTCCTTGCCAGGAGCAGGATGCTGGGATTGCCAGACTTCAGGACAGCCACCCTGGTGTTCCCCAGCCCAGACAGCGGGTGAAATCTCTTGTCTGAGCTCAGCACTGCTTTTAGCAGCTGGGAGAAGGGAGGAACCAGCCTCCCGAGGAGCTGGCTGGACAGAGCAGCCTGTGTGGGATGGAAGGGCCTTGCCTTCTGGCTCAGGAGAGCGTGGGGGGTTTGCACGGGGGCTTTTCTGGAAGCAATGAACTTGTTCAAATAAACAAAAGGCTAAAAACAGCTCATCCTCAGCCCCCTTTAGAAATCCTGCGGCATATGTTGTCAGTGACTGTAGGTCCTTGTTGGGAATCCTGTGGATAATCATTCACAGCAGGGAAACACATGGCAGTACATGGCAACTCAGAGAGGGCCCTCTGTTCTCTGAAATCATAGGAATATCTGTCCTGTCCATGCAGACGGAAACATGGCAGACTGAGCAGAACTGCCCTGTGCTCCTGGCTTGGCCATGCCCAGGCCCTGTGGCCTCCAGCAAGTTTCTCCTTTGCACTGTAGATCCTTCTGTGTGTGGTGAGGTCAGGGATAGGCAGCTTCTTCCCTGGGGATCCTTGGCCAGGCTTTTAAACTTTGTGAGGTGCAACTGGAAGTGACTGTGTTCAGAAAAGGTACATGTTCAATATTGGTCTAATTATTTACATCCTCAAAGATGAGCAGGGGCTCACCAAAAGCTCAGCTTGTTACAAGACCATTTTTTTTTGCCACCAGTGAAAATGAGAAATGCTGCAAAGAGATAAAGAGGCTGGACCACGCTTGGCCTCTCTCACATCAAATGCTTTTCTCTCATTTTGCTGCATTGTGAGTTCAGCTTTTTGGCTCTGTGTTGTGGAGAAATTAACTCTATCCCATCTGAAAGCAGGACATTGTTACAAAGTGACTCATGTTCAGGCACAGTGAAGGCTGTGGGAGGTGACTGGGGCTGGGAAGGGCGGGACTGAAGAACCGAGTGTGGCTGCAGTGTGAGAAAGGAGCAGGGAATTCGGGATTCAAGGAGTGAAAGGAGGAGTCAGGTCAGGCTGTGCTGTGTCAGGTGCTCCCTCCCTGCTCCTTTCTGCGCATTGCTGTCAAGTCTCATGGCATGTAGATAGGAAATAAATACTTGTTTCCCTGGATTCATGGACTTCCTTCCTTACAGAGAAATCAAAGTGAGGCAGGAGGTGGGAATAACTGTCAGAGTCTTGAATTTAAGGGCATGGTGTTTTCTCCCCCTGTGAATATGGAAACCTCTTTCATATCTGTCCATATCCAATGCAGCCAACTGATTGTCCCATGGTAAGAATGAACCTACTAAGCAAAGCCTAAACCTATAAAAATCCTGGGATGTAATTCTCAGCAGGACTATGCAAAGCAACCATATAATTCCTGTTATACTTGAACACTACAGACCAGTCTGGGAAGTGACAAGATTTTCTAGCCATGCTCTGAAATATTTTTTTATGGTTTAGGGGCATCGCAGGGCCACAGCAAAGCATTTTTCATGGAGCTGTGAATTTGTGTATGCGTGGAAATTTCCTATGGATGGGGTATCTAGAAGGAGGGAATGAATCTTGGACAGGTGCTCATGTGAAAATATACAGACCCACACATGGGCTCCACAAACACAAGCAGCTGGATCCAGCTCTTTCTCAAAACAGACTTTTGTCTTCTGCTTATCTTATTCCTTCTTGAGGCTTTTCCAGCATCCCTCATTGGAATTTATAATCTGTCTATTTTATAATTTATCATGGCTTCTAGTCCCAGACTCGGTGCAACTCACATCCCCCCTGATGAAGTAGAAGCAGATTGTTCCCATCTGATCCCATTCCTGCTAATCCTGAGAAGTTACAATTGAGTTAAAACTCACGTGTGTACTTAACATTTCAAGAAGTACCAAAAGGAAAGTGTGTGAGGCCAAGGAGAAGTGACTGGACTGTTTAATGTGACTGGAAATCAAGCTAGGAATATTCAGTGGGAATTATCGCATGGAAGTGACTGTACCTGATTCACTGTAGTGTATTTATTTTATCTTCTGAGTCTTCTCAGTCCTGAAAGTGACCATTTCATATTTCTGGGAAATCCTGGAGGGTCCCGTTATTTGGATAGTGCTGGTCACAGCAATCCATCATTCAGAGCTGTGGTGTTAGCGCAGCAGGAACTGCATCTGGAGCAGTGGAATGTCAAATAGCTGCAGCTTTTCTGCAAGGAAAGAAAATATGTTCTCTCAGGCACCGAAAAACTTCCTAAGAAACCCTGTGATACTGTAAAACTTGCCAGGAGATCTCCAAATAGATATTTATTAGTTTATATGAAACCAGGTCTCCTTTGGGCCATAAGGTTTGAAATCCCTAGATCTCAAAGAAGGCAAGGGAAGTGGTTCTGCAGGAAATCCTTCTCTTCTCTTCTCTTCTCTGTCTTGTTGTGTAGGTTTGTATTGATGATGCTGGAATGACTTAAGTGGTTACAAAAGGCTGGATATCAGGAAAAGGTTCTTCCCCCAGAGGGTGTTGGGGCACTGACCACACTCCCCAGGGAATGGTTACAGCCCTGAGGGTGCCACAACTCCAGGAGTGTTTGGACACTGCTCTCAGGCACAGGGTGGGATTGCCGGCGTGTCTGTGCAGGGCCAGGAGTTTGACTCAATGATCCCTGGGAGTCCCTTCCAAGTTGGGACATTCTATGACTCTATGAAACCCTGCAGCACTGAAACCCTTTAGAAACCCCTACATGGACCTTCCCTAAACTCTTTCCATAAAAGACTGCACTAGAAACAGTCCATCCTCACTCTCCCTCTGCACAAACTTCCTTCTCATTAAAGAGGAATGGGAACTTTCTCTTCTTGCCTTGGCCAGGAAACACCACAGATCTGTCACTTCAATGAAGTAATTCTTTCTTTACCCTTACCAAAAGCAAGATTGGCCTACAAAGTCTAGAATACAGTTTTTCCCTTGGAGTCCCTGCTGTCTTGGGAATCCCAGTAACTGGTTAGAAACCTTTGCAGTCGGATATCTGGGAGCAGAGTTATCATGCCAGTACAAACTGTGTTTTGAAATCTCTTGGCTCTGGTTTGCCTCGGAAGGTTATAAATACTGTTCCCAGCACAATTATTCTCCATGTCTGAGAGCTAATGAGCCCAACAGCTGCACTGGGGCTGTTCACCAGGAAACACTAAGCCATGTGAAAAAGATTTTAACATGCCCAGACACTCTGATATAAGAGGTTGAATGTGTGTCTAAAATGCAGGGGTTTTCCCACATCTAATTTATACCTTCAAATGAAACAGTCCTTTACTGATCCTCCTTGACACCTGTAATTGTCAGGACAAGAGCAGCACAGACCATCATCTCTGTGACACTGGTGCAAATCCAGTTGTTTTCAATAAAATAAGCTATGTTTATGGAAGGAAGAGACCATAAAGTGTCAAAAACCTCTCTCTGAGGAAAGTATGCATTTTCATAAGGATCCATCTGAAATGTACCACATGCAGACAAGTATTCACTGATACACTCTGACTCTCTGAGCAGCTTCAAGTCCAAAGCACCAGTAAATCCACTTTACCTGGCCAGCTAAACCAGGTTTATGGCTGCTTTGCACTACCAGAAAAAGGAAAGGTATTCTGGCTCCTGCTGACGCATCTGATCTAAAGTATCCAAGAATTTATAAACAGGATCTAGGAACTATTTGAAGAATCAAATAACTTTGTCTCTAAATTTGGATCAACACAAGTATCTATAATTCACTACAGAAGTAACATAAACGGGAGACTTAACTGTGTGTCAAACCTAAGTTAGTCAGGATAAGTGTGCAAGTGATCTTGCAGTTCATGGAATCATAGAACGCCCTGAGTTGGATGGATCCAACTCCTGGCCCTGCACAGGACAACCGCAAAAATACCACCATGTGCCTGAGAGCATTGGCCAAACACTTCTCAGTTGTGAGAACCTGGGTAAGTGTGCAAATACAAACATTCTGCACGGAAATCTGCTTCTCAGCCCTCCTTTGGGAGGATCACAAGGCCTTTCCTGCAAGACTATTTCCCATCAGTGCTCATCAGACCCCAAACTCTCACCAGGGTTGCAAATGGCACACTGAAACTAAAGTTGCACCTCACTGTACACAACAGCAAAAAATCTCATGTTATCAGGTGGATCTCAAAGCCACACCTAATCCTGGTTTAGAAAAGCCCCTCTGATTCTGCCTGCACTTCTGGAACCCCTGAGAGCAACAGCAGTTGTACCGAAGGACATTCTGAATCCTTAAATTCCTGAGCTGGGGCTGTGGGAACCATTCTTTTCACCTGACACATGTTGACTTAAACCCAAGTGACTTTTAGTTCAGGCAAAGTCAAGTCCAAGTCGTGAACAGGATCCTTCCATTCATGTTCCCAGTAAGGCTGCTTCTTCTTAAAGAGAAAAACAAACTGGCTAAGCTGAACACAGTAAATAATTTTGTCTCGTTCTGGGCTAAAAAATTCCCAGTTGCTTAAGTGAAAACTGCTGTGACCTAGAGTATGTGCCCCAAGGCCCCCTTATTGTTTGTCTGTCTATCATTAATCACTGGAAGAGCCTTTCCCTAAGAAATACCATTGGCCAGTTTGCTTTTAGTAGCTCCAGGCTGGATGCTGATCTGGTTCCTCTGCTTGCATCTGGCATGAGTCTGATGAAGGAAGTGGAGTGACTTGGAATTTATAGTGGTGTGAATGAGAGCAGAGGCAAGCATCTGAAGCGTTCTCAGATCTTTAGCATCTGGAGAACATAATTTACTAGAGCACCCAAACATCCAGTAATAACTGCTCTGACATCCTGGTCATGACATTCTTTCTAGCAGGGAGACTGGGCAAGGGTGGGAAAAGAACAAAAGCAATGGAGGGTAAAAGAAGCTATGAGCAATGTGTATTTCATATGCTCATGGAAATGGACAGGACATACTGTTCATGCTGGGTTTTCCCTGCTCCTGGCCTTTTGGATTCAGTGGAGTTACTCCTGATTTACACTCATTCGAGTGGAACAGGTTCACTCCCCTTTTCTTCAGCAAAACGAACATCTGTTACTTGGAAAGAAAAACATAGGATTCTTAACATTTGACCCAGAGATGAGCAGAAATTCTCAGTAATGCAAGATTTTGTGTTTCTTTAGTTTGTATACAAAGAAGGAGCCCTTGGAGGGAGTGTGTGGATTAATGCCACAGGGATGGCAGAGGGACAGTTCCTGTTGTGGTGTAACTGAGGATTCATCCTGCCACGGGCACAGCAGCTCCACGTGCATCCCATGGGAACATGGAGGAGCAGGATGCTCTAACATGAGAGGGTTGAGCTTTGGGAATGCTGACAGCAGCTTCTCTGCTGGCTCAGGGCCCTCAGGCAGAGCAGGACCTTGATCAAAACAAGCCCAACTGCCAGAAGGAATCGTGATCCAGTGCTGAGCTGGTGGTAGCTGGGGGTCTGCAGTGCAGACATATGCTAAGAATTATTTCCAGAATCACCCTGAGTGCCAAAAGGGAATCGAGGTCAGATGTTCAATTGGTGTAAACTGGTGTGGCCTTCCTGGGTCCTACCTCTGATCCAGGCTTTTTGGCTCTCTCCAGACCTCAGGTTCCTGTAGCGCCCACGAAGAAACTCCAGATTCCCTGATAATGGATGATTTTTGTCTTCTCTTCCTCCTGAAACACACCAGCACTGTTTTGAAATGGCAATTTATCCTCAGGAGAGCCACAGAGCTCCCTGACTCTGGAGAACGCAGAGCAGCTTCCCTCTGGGAAGGGAGAGGAACTGCATGTGCACATCCCCATACATGCTGCTCACTGAGCACAGTCTATTAAACTCAGCACGAACTATGGGCCCAGCCACAATCGAGGGTATTTATGGAGTGAATGTCTTCCTGTAAAGGATGTGGAAGGATGATACAACCACTGTAAATCCCCGACCCTCCCTCACATCCACTCACCTCTCATACACACATTTTTATGATTATTTCACTTATCTGGGACTGGAATAGCAGGGGCATAATGCCGTGTGGGTGGTCGATGGAGAAACTGCTGCTTATTCCAGGGGGTGCCCATAGCCAGGGAACCCCCGGCGGTGCTTCTCTGGCACCTCGCAAGCAGCTCTCTCACCCGTGCGATAGAACACACGCAGCCCCTCTCACACTGAGCCGGCCGGGCTCAGGCGATGCCAGAGACAAATGAGAAAGAGGAGGCCCCCCGTACAAGGCACCGAGGGTTTATTTGACCCTGATGAGTCCAAGACGAGAAGGGGGCACTTCCGTTCCCCACACAGTTATCAAGGGTACCGGAGGGAGGCAGGGCATACAGGAACAACCAGTGGGACTACAGAGGGGGCCGGCTCACATCCTATTCAGGGATACCAGGGGCGTCTGGCTGCTGGCCAATCACCCAGACCCGATCTCCCTAGGATCACACGATCAATGGACGAGGCTTGTCCCACTGAGAAGAGGTACATCCTTAAGCTTTGAAGCCAGTGCACCAGCAGGCTCTGTCTATATTTGGGCTTTTAGGCCCAGCAGCCTCGGCTGCTGCTAGTTCAGGCGATGCAGCATCGACAGATCCTGGCTGCCTCTCCATTCTGCAAGGAAAGGGCAGGAGAAAGGCTTTCACCCTCCCTCCCATGCCCTGGGGAAAGCCCAAATCCTACCAGGAGAATACCAGCTTTTCCACTACAGCTAAAACAGCAGCTGCACTGTCCAGGCAGAATGTTTCAGGGGACACACACAGAGCCCTAGCAATTAATGCCAGAGCCAGGAACATTTCTGTGGGTTCTGAAGGTGCTGAGTGCCAAGTGACCAACAGCTGCCCTGTCAGGAAAAGCCTTTTTGCCTGATGTCCTTCAAACAGAGTCTGGCCCCACAGTTTTCATCTCTCCCATCCCATTTTGTGAGGTTAGGCCATCTTGGGCTCAACTTAGTAAAAATCTGAAAATCCCCCAAAACTTTCTTTTTTTAAACAAAGCATCTTGACCTTGCAGACTTGCCTCTCTCTGCCAGGCAGGTCATCAACTTCCAGTCTAATACACCAGAGAGAACATTGTGAAATGATGTGCATGAAGAGGCACTGGAGTAAAGGTGATTTGGGGCTATTTGCCTGTCCAAGAAATGGAACGAGCTACAGCTTTTCTTTTACCTGACTCATGGCCATATTGTAGGGATCAGGTTGGAAAAAACCTAAGTGACTATTATTCACCTAAAGTCTGCCTTCAAACCCATCTCGGGCACCTCTGTTGCCAGATGACATCATGTTTCTGAGGGGGAAACAATTTAAAATATAGAGGTGCAAATTATTGGTTCAAAAAACTTCCTTAAAACACCAAAAATAACAGACTGAGGCAGAGGTGATTTGAAAATGTCTATTACTTCATATCTGAAGTCAAATGGCTCAAACTGTAAAAGTTTGGGTAGTCTGTCAGTGGCTACTTTACAGTGATTGGGAATTTAAAAGACAGTGTGGCAAAAGCTGAAAACAGAGGTTCTGAACTTAAAGTGTTTTAAGCAGATTTGTAACACTGTTGTACATAAAAGGGTATGAAAAAATGCAGCATTTGTAATAACTTTCCACTACTACTAAAAAAACTGTCACCTCTAAATGTATCAAGGGGGTTTCTACCACCACACAAGTTTCTGGGAAAGTGAGCCAGGGGAATTGTGTAAGAAGAAAGTCCTCTCTGGAGGAGAGTCAAACTCAGCTTGTGTGAGTTTGGTCTGTCTGAAGGCAATGATGGCTCCAACCACAGACAATTTCCTTATCGATATGCATAAAGTCCCATCATTCCTATAACAAGGCTCTTTATGGAGCTTGGGACTTGTCTTTTCTTAAACATTTGTGATGTGAAACTTCAAAAATATCTATTAGTAAGGAAACAAATGTAAAAAAAAGACCAACCTCATAGATGTCGGTCTGTAACCACAACAAAGAATTAAGAACAGGCAAGTGAAAGTCTCACACTTAACATTTCCCATATAATTTTTAAGGTTTGTCACTCAGTTTGTGCAGTCCTTTGGAGAAAGGTGCTGCTCTTTAATCAGCAGGTTTGCAGCTGATTTCAGAGGTGTCTGTGTTACGTTCCAAGCGTAACAATCCCTTCAGCTGGGAGAAGTCCCTGCCACTCCAAAGGTGCCAGCCCTTTGTTTCAGGGGGGCTGGAAGCTAATCAAGGATTCCTGTGTACAGGAAAGGCTGGCAGAGCAGTAGCTGGCTGAGCTGGGGACCCCACTGACCTGCTCTCCTGGTCTCTGAAATCTACTCCTCTTCTCTATCCTCAGGGTTGGGCTGCAGGAGGACCAGATGACCCGAGGGTCCTTCCAACTTACATTATTCACTGATTCCATGTAATGAACTGGGATCGTTCCAAAACCTGAATGGGAAAGGTGTGGACAGGCTCCTGTTGGAATCTCAAACCCCTAATAAAAGCTACACACAAGTCCTGGAAGGCCACCCACCTGTCCAGGTCCTTCCAGGCTGCCAGAGCTCCAGGACCTGTTGCTGCCTGTTGAGGTTCCTGAGATGTGCAGCTGGTGTGAGTTATAGAACTATGTCAGAGCTGTTTTGTCCGAGTCCTGGATTTTAGGGCTGAGATGTTAGGTGATGCTAGAGGTCCTTGGAGGGATGGGATCCCAGAGGAGAATTCCCCCTTGGACCCTTTTGGATAGACCTGTGTAGACACAGGCACTTGAGGAGTCTCTTGGTCCTTGTGGCAGAGCTGCAGCTTCTTCAGGATGTGGCAGATCCCAGTGTCCGTAAAATGGGATGAGAAAACGCAGCATTTGTAGGCAGAACCAGTAAGGTTATTTCATAGCCAATAACTGGAGAGATGTCCTTTAGTCTCTTCTCTTTCCCAAGCCATGTTACCTCCAGCACATCCTGCTGTGCCTCGCCTGTGCAGGTGTTGAGGACCAAACCCCCCGAGATACAGAGTGGTCACAGACACCAGAGCTGTGCTCCAGAGGAGCCCTGTGGCACTGGCGGCCTCCTTAAATGATCTTGTCCAGGTCCACCTTAAACCTGCCTTCCCTCCCTGCAGTTTTCCTTCGGGATAATTAAGCATTCAGTAAGTTAAGAAGTGGAAAAACCTGAGGAAGCATCTGTTTCACAGGTGGGTGCATCTGTTTCTTCCCAGGGCTTGCTCTCCTGCAGTTCTGTGCAAGCCTCTGCCTTGGCACAAATGCTCCTGGCCATGATGGTGACTCACACTTGTAGCTAAACATCCAAATTTTGCAGTTGTTAAGGGTTTCAGGGGATCACCTGCTGTCATACTGCAGTCTTGTTGCACAGATGTCCTTGGAAGTGCTGAGTTTCTCACTGTTCACCTGTTCTGAAACGAGAATCCCATGCTTTGATAACTGGGGTTTGGTGTCTTTCCATTGGGTGCTCTGGGCTGTAACTCTGGTATTGCAGACCTTAGATTTGCATACTGCCAAGATCAGGCTTCAGAGCGGCATTTACTTTCTTCCTAGAAAAGAACATGTGCTTTTGCTGGCCAGCTCTGTCAGAGCACCATCTCTTTCTGAACTTATGATGTTAAGATTGTTTTTATATACATATTATATTTACAAGGACATCAGCAGCCACCTCACCCTTCCCAAGTGTCACATCCCTTGATAAACGCCAATGTCACAATATATCCTCAAATACAGTAGTTCCTCCCGGAACTGTGGATTTCACAAATCAACTCTGCAACCATGGACAAAATTTGCCCTCTGCCTGACATCCCTTATGCTGTGGGCACAGCAGTGTGGTCTTGGGGCTGTGTATCTGGCAAGCTAGGCAGAGGGAATCTCAGCTCTGCTGGAGCCAGCAGGTGTTTCCCTGCAGTAAGCATTTCATCCCAGGGCTGTGCTGGAGTGAGGAGGGAGTTGTTTTCCTGCCCTTTCCATCCACAGGGAAGGGAAGCCTTTGCACCCAGGTTGGAGTGACAAGGTGAAGCATTGAGCCTTTGCTGAGCTCTGGTGCTGCATTTCTGTGACACTTTCTTTTGACAATTTACAGCCACTAATGTGGTGCCACAACTGATGCACTTGGACAACAGAGCCAGCGATCTCAGAAGGCTGTTCAGGAGCTCCAGCTCTTCTCCACTTATTAAAGGGAGCCTAGAGAGATTAGGCTACAAATGGAGATGCCTTAATTAATTGTCTATCAATTAGACAGCATGAATCTGACCCTAAATGTCCCTCTAGACACACTGAATTAGCACTGAACTTGAACTTAAACTTGGGTCTGGAAGAGCCCTTCTCAGCTGTTAATTCTCTGGGAACCATGTTGAGCCCAAAAATATCCAGGGCTGTTTATCTGTCTTGCCCCAAGGCACATGGACCCGCAGAACTCCTTCCCAGCCTTGCAGGAAACACAGAGCCTTGAGAGACATTGGTGGATTTTGTTCTGTTACAAGTAATAAACCACAGACAGAGAAACCATCAGTGGCACTGGAGTCCCATAGCCCTGTACCAGCAGGTGAGAAGAGAAAGGGCCCAGTCCAACTTAAGAATTGCATCTCAGACTGGAAAAAAATGCAGGGAAAGGACTCCTCCATGGCTCTGGGTCTGGCACTTGTGACCAGCCCGAATGTGGGAGCAGGATGCATCAAGCAGGCAGCAGTGGTTGGGTAATGACCAAGGAAATGGAACCCCTGTGTTTCCGATCATTGAGCTGGATGAATCTCACTATCTCTGCTGGGCCAAGTTTATGTTTGGTGTCATCAGGTTAAAAGAGTTTGATATCATCAAGTTGAAGGAGTCCCAAATGGGAGTGAGGACCTGTCATCCACTCCAGATGTAACTTTTGCCAGGACTGACCAGCTGTGAGAACGCAAACCTGCTGCAAGGCTCCAGAGGCCACCAGCGTGTCCTGGGGGTGACCAAGCAGCTTTGGGACAGGGGACAGTTCTGAAGTCACTGGGGACTGGGTCAGCACAATTCTCTGTACCATGCTGCTTGTAGCAGCTTTTTATTTTGGCTTCTGCAGGCAGAGTGCCATGGGGAGAGATCCTACTGAACCAGAAAACTGTGTGTGTGCTTGCCTTGATTTTATTCTTTGGCCTGACATGATTTTTAGCAATTATTTAAATGTCTGCCTTTCAAATTACTATAAATCCAGGGAAGCTGCCGGTTGGGCATGGTGATTGAACCCAGAATGTAACAAGGTGTATTAAACACCCACTATTCTTTGCTTGGGGGAGATTTTAAGCAGGGTTGACATCTTTATCCCTTCACTTGAGGCAGCTCAGGCAAAAGGAAGAGATAAAAATTGGTGCTAACTTGGGCGTTTCCTCCCTTTGATTGTTCTGAGTCACTCAACCATCATGTTCTTCTTTTACCTCTTGGCATGTCCAGCGTGGTTAGCAGCTCAGTTCTAGCATGAGGGCTAGTTTTGGTTGTCCCAGTGCCCTAAGAAAATCTTGGACCGTGGGTGGAGTGAGCTCCCAAAATCAAGGGATCTCCAGCTGATGGTTCTTCAATCCTCCTCCTGTAATCCAAGAGATGGCTTGAAGGATGAATAGGACTGAACTCAGAATGTTTTACTGCCCTGGGAAGGTGGAAGCATTCAGGTAGATGATGATGAGCAGCTTGGAAAGGATGGTTTATAATTGAATTATTCTTTACTTTTGTTGTAGGTTGAAAACTTAATCAGCCATTATAATGGTGGCTTAGTGCTGAATATTCCCCACGGAACTCCTGACAAGTGAGTGACGTTGGGATTTTGGCTGAACAATTCATTTGAGGTCACACAGCAGGTTTATGTTAAAGCAGAATTTGGAAGATTGCGGTTTGAGGTGCAGCTGCTGCTTCTTGTAGAATCAGAGAATCATTGAATGGTTTGGGTTGGAAGGGAACTTAGGGTTCATCCAGTCCCACTCCCTGCCATGGGCAGGGACACCTTCCACTATCCCATGTTCCTCCAAGCCCCGTCCAACCTGGCCTTGGACACTTCCAGGGATAGGGCAACCACAGCTTCTCTGGGCAACTCGTGCCAGGGCCTCACCAGCCTCACAGGGAAGGATTTCTTCCTAATATCTAATCTAAACCTGTCCTCTTACAGCTTAAAGCCATTCTTCCTTGTCCTATCACTGGACAAAGGGGTATGTCTTATTCTTGCAGAAGGAGGAATGGATCGAGCAACACCTTACACACTGTCCTTTTAAAAAGCCACAAATATGCCATCTTCCCATCTTCAGATGCCCTGTAGGGCTCAGAATTCAGCTGGGGTTTATATTCTTGCCATGTGAGAAAATGAGACCAGAAGTGTGCAGCACTTTATCCCTGTCTTATTTACAAGCAGCAGAAGAATGTCCTGGGAAATGTGAGCAGCTAATTTTAGGTGACAACATAGTTCAGGCCCTCCAAAAGGAGAAGGAATGTATCTCCAGCCAGACTGCCTGGAGCTCCAAAGTGCCTGAGGGCAGTGGATGTTTATGCCATCTCCAGAACGCGAAATCTTTTGTGTGCAGACATAATCCTCTGGTGTGCCATGAGCAGAGGTGGCTGTCACGGAAGTGATTGTGAAATCCCCATCTCATGGAAGAGGAGAAGAAGGTGCATCTGGGGTGGTTTGCACAGTGCTAATGCTCTCTAGCCCCAGATCACAAGGGGATTTCCAAATGCTAATTAGTTAAGAGTCGGAGTTTTCTGTTTCCAGTAGTGGACGCACAGGGAGTGTGGAGGCTGATCTGGTGTTGCACAGGAACCTCAAAGGACCTGGATGAATTGCAGGGCTTGATTCCCAGCTAAACTGCCCTACCTTGGAGGCAGGAAGGAAGGAGGCTGAATTTAAATAACCCACTACACACTCCCTATGGTTTATTCATCCTCTGTCTTGTTTCCCAGCACTCAGCTGGGATGGGGATATGCTGGGGCTGCATTGCACAGTGCCTGGGCTCCTGGCCCGGCTTTGTATCGGCCCAAAGAAGGTACCATCCCTTGCACCACTTTTCCCCGGGAAAGCTCCCTGGCCCTAAGGAACGGCTCCATCTTTCTCAAGTCACTTTATATGTGCAGAGGCTCCTGTCCGGTACGCAACTGCTCTGTCTCACCCTGGCCAGCGACGACTAAGAGTGCCCTCTGCTGCACTCCTTCTCCTCCTTCCATGGCAGTGCTCCGCTTGCTCTTTGGGATTAAACAAAACGACTCTTCAACACAGAAGCAAGTCTTTCATGTTCTAAAGGTCTGCCGTGCTGGCTGTGTGCCAGCCTGGTGCTGTCTTTCAGGAGCAAACAGAAAGGATCATGACCCGAGATAAAGATGTGTTCCCCAAGCACTTTGGGGAACTGCTGTCCTTTATAAAAAACTTTCATCCAGGAGCTTTTCATTGCCTTGTAAAACACACAGCTCCTCATGCAGGAGTTCTAATCATGAAACTTTCATTCCCCGGAGCTGACAGGTGATGCACAGCCAGGCGTGGTACTTGACAGCACCGAACTATCCATCCCTCCCTCCTGCTCAGACTCTGAACACCACAAATCTCTGTTTAATTACTCCGCAGCTCTTGCAGCCGAAAAGGAACGGCTGTAGGTACGGAAAGGGGGTCTGTGTCAGTAAAGCTGTGCCAGGCTTCATATTCGGAGGTAGAAAGAGGAAAAATTTAAAAATAATAATCCTGCTGTTACTGGGGTTTGATTTACCCACCTGGAAAGTAACCAAGCTGCAGGCAGCGGTGGCAGCCGCGCAACCGCCGGAGCCGCAAGAATCCGCTCCTGTTCCCTGGAATTTGGGCATTTTTTATTGCACCCTTTTGGGCTCGGTTCCAGCCTGTCACTCAGCGCGGGGCCCGCCCCTTCCAGAGAATATTTAAAGAGAAGCTGAGTACAACTTGCTCTAAAGAGACGGGAATCTGCGAAGGAGCGGGAGGGCGTAGCTGTCAGCCTGGATCCCTGCCCTTCCCAGTACTCGGGATGCCTGACAAGTTGGGGACAGTGACATGGACCCTGTTCCTGCTCCTCCTCGTCCCTGGCTGGGTACGTACGGCCCTGCAGCAGCTCTGCCTGGGCACTGCAGCTTCTTGCTTCGATGCATGCGAGGGCTTTGGGCTGAGAGACTCTTCCCGGCTGCCACCTGCTTCCGAGTTTCCGAGGGAAGCTGGGCTGGAGGCAGAGTGATGCAAACGTGCTGTGTAACTAAACCACGCTGGGAGCTGCCCCGTGTAACGCGTGTCATCCACGGATCTCAGAGCTCCTGGCACATGGGAATGGATTTTGTTTCCTCCCACTCCTGGAAGCCAGAAATCAGACCTGGTCTAGAAGTGGGGGAAGAGAGCAGAGAGAGGGAAAGTCAGTGAGTTTATGTCTTTGCAAAGAGTAACAGTCTCATATCCCAATTCCTTACCATCACCATCCTTCCCCAGCTGTCACTGAATCCACCCATGTGCTCCCAAGAGCAGTGATCCCGAGGGGAAAATTAGACTGCAGCCTCTCCAGAGCAGGATTTGTGCCTTTTTCCTGTTAATACAAGTTCTTGAGAGTGCAGCTGATTCTTCTTAGGACATTTGTGTGCTGTTCTCATGCCAGAAGTATCAGGAATGTCACTGCCGTCATTAAATTGCTGTAAGTACCTTTTGACTCAGTGAAATTGGGTCCACAGAGCCCCTTGCAGTGCTTGTTGTGGTGAGAGAGGCAGTCAGCTCCTTGTGGGTGAGGTGTGTTGGATTGCTCCTGGCAGTACTTAGTGTGTGCCAGCCCCTTTCCTGCCAAGAATGTGTCCTGGGCTGCAATCTAAGGGAAGCTGCTGCCATTTGGGGTAGGCGTCTTGATTCTTGCTCTGGCTCAGCTTTGGCAGCACCATGTGGCTCATATAAACAATAACAAGCAATCCCACCACTGTGACCCTTGGTTACCACTCTGAGACAGGTAATTTTCGCTAAACCTGCCAAATGCCTCGGAAATGTGACTTCTGACTTTCTTTGAGCATTACGTTGGATTCAATGACCTTAGAGGTCTTTCCCAACCTTAATGATTCCGTGATGCTTTGTGGATTGAGGCAGGAAATAAGAGCTGTTACTCCTGAATCTGCCTCCTGTGTCGTTCAGAGGTGGGAGTAGCTCTAGGATTACTGGGAGTTATGTTTGGGCTCATCGTGGGCAGGTCTCCGTATCCATGTGCTGTCTGTGAAGGGGGTCACTGGTTCTTGTCTCTCCAAAGGAGCTGTTGTACAATGTGCTGTAGCAGCCTTAGGAAGGTGCCTTGAGAGCCTGAGATGGAGAGAGACATGGGGTTACCCACAGTAATTCAGAGTTTGAAGGATGAATAGCTGTGCTTTGGCTGCTTAGTCCTGGAGCACTAAAAGAACCAGCTGGGTGTTTATTAAATCACCTCTACCTTGCAGCATTAACCCCTGGCTCGCAAAGCTCTTTGCAAACACCCAGCTCAGCTCAAAACTCACATTTCCCTGTCCTCTGAGTGCAGTCATGAGCCCAAACACATTTTAAAACATGCTCTTTGGTTTGGCTCTCTTAGCTGGTTCCCTGGGCTTCTATGGACATTGGTCAGGAATGAGAAATCCAGAGAGTGCCACGGACCTGCTGCAGTGGTGGGAGCTCATGTTGCAGCACTCATGCCCTCCTGAGGGTGCAGGGGAAGGGGTTTTATGTAAACGCGAAGCAGGAAGAACATTCTCACTTTTTCTTATTTGCAGGTAACTGGGTTTGGTGCTGGCAGTTGGGAGGGAACGTGTTCTGGCTTGTCAGCTGAGCAGAATGTTCTGGGGAGTCAGAGGTGGAGAACACAATGGAGCAGAGCATGGGAATCCTCTGGTCTGAGTGTTGGCACTTCTGGGGTGGCTTTGCCATCACTCAGGGGTCCTGGGAGTCCCACAGCTTCACACACAGCATTAGTGATGGATGCAAGAGCTGTCAGCAAAGCCAGGAGCAGGGAGAGCCAACATTCCAGGCTTTAGAACCTTCTTAAATCCGTGGCCTTGATCTCTGACACTGGTTCTGTTCTGCTGCTCTCAGAGTTCGCAGGAATGCTCTGCCAACCTCAACAGAAGCCAGGTCAAGGTTGTAGTGAACTTGAAGTCAGGATCATGCCCAGTGAAGGCAGAAGTGAGCTTTGGGGCAGCCCTTTCTGCAGAGGGAAGAAAATGAAATGTACTCTGAGTTCAATCCCTCTGGACCCAGGTCAGTGGCAGGTTATGTGGAAGTGTTGGGCTTTGTGTTACTTTTGGGTCTGCAACAAAGCCCTGAATGCCAATCCTGGCAGTTCTTGGGAACAGTTTATGGAGTTCTTTGGGGCAGTTTTAGGGCAGTTCTTTGGGCAGAAGAACCAGAAGCAGCCCTTGGAAAGAATGCAGGGCGGAGGGTGCTCCATGCAAAACCGATATAATCCACCTCTAATTCAGCCTCTCTGAAAGAAAATTCAGTAATAGAGGGCTCACGGAAGTCGGTTCAACATTGACTTTCTCCCAGCTGTTCCCAACTTGAGAGCCTCCCTGGCCAGGCAGTTTTTCAGTGCTCTGGCTGTTGGGTGTGTGTGAGCCAAACCCCATTCCAGCTCCTCCTCTACCAGGCCTAGGAGAGCAGCGGGAATTATAAATAGCTCGGGCTGACTTTGCTCAGCAATAAAACCAGCAAACGGGAGTCCCAACACCTCCTGGGCAATGGAGGGAGACACATTGCTGGATCGCCTGAACCAGCAGCAGCCGAGGCTGCTGGGCCTAAAACCCCAGATATAAACAAAAGCCGCTGGTGGACAAGCTTCAAATCTTAAGGATGTACCTCTGTTCTCAGTGGGACAAGCCTCGTCCATTGATCAGTGACCCTGGGGAGATCGGGTCTGTATGATTGGCCAGCAGCCAGATGCCCCTGGTATCCCTGAATAGGATGTGACCCGGCCCCCTCTGTATTCCCACTGGTTGTTCCTGTATGCCCTGCCTGCCTCCTGTACCCTTGATAACTGTGTGGGGAACGGAAGTGCCCCCTTCTCGTCTTGGACTCACTGGGGTCAAATAAACCCTCGGTGCCTTGTACGGGGGGCCGCCTCTTTCTCATTTGTCTCTGGCATCGCCTGAGCCCGGCCGGCTCAGTGTGAGAGTGGCTGCGTGTGTTCTATCGCACGGGTGAGAGAGCTGCTTGCGAGGTGCCAGAGAAGCACCGCCGGGGGTTCCCTGGCTATGGGCACCCCCTGGAATAAGCAGCAGTTTCTCCATCGACCACCCACACGGCATTATCGCACATCTGAGCCGACTAGTGGGAGCATCCGGGAGTATTTAGAAGGGTCCTAAAAATCGTGATGAATTGGGCTTTTGAGCTGATGGCGGGGGGAGCTGAGGCACAGCATAAGTGAGTGCAGGGTCAGCCAGCTGGTCTCTGATACACCAGAGATCTGAATCCAAATGTTCTCCTGCTGAAAAGCAGCTGTGATACAATGAGGAAGAGAAGCTGCTGTGAACAGAAGGTAAAACCAGGTGGGCTGGTTTATGTGGATGAGTTATTAAGGAAATAACTAGTGCCAGCAATGATTAATGAGGGTGGGAAGGAAAACACACAGAATTGTAGAATCATGGAATGGTTTGGGTTGGAAGGAATTGAAGACCACCCAGTTCCATCCCCCTGTCATGGGCAGGGACACCCTCCACTGGACCAGGTTGCCCCAAGCCCTGTCTAGCCTGGTCTTGGACATTTCCAGGGATGAGACAATGCAGCTGGGTTTAAAGCTGTTGTGTTCTGTTATCCCAAAAGAGCTTGTTTTGGTTTGGATTTCAGCAGGAGAGCTATTTTAGGAGTGTTTCTTTCTATGGCCTGTGGCTGACACTGCATTGGAAAATGCTTGTTACCATTATTTTTTCTTAAGTGCATGGATTGCATCTTAATATAGATCCCGCGTTAGGAATGCTTTGTTTCTTGTGTGATCTCACGTACCCCCCAACTCATCTGGGACTGAATAACCCGTTCCTTGGCAGCTCCAGCAGCTGCCTACATGGAAAAAAGCAGGGAAGATTTCTGTATTTTTAGTTCTTTTAATGCACTTCAGCAGTCGGGAATTGATTCCTGGGACATGCCAGGTCCTGGTGAGTGGCTCCAGGACAGTTGGCTGGGAACAGCTGGGCTGCAGGCTGGAGAGGCTTCTTTCCAAAATACTTCGTGCTAGGAGTTATCCAGGAGAATTATGCTGATTCCTGCGGAGCAGGGAGACTCTGGAAGGAGTCACGGCTGCAGCTGTTTCAGGAGTGGTTTAGATGGATATTAGGAAAAGGTTCTTCCCCCAGAGGGTGGCTGGGCACTGAACAGGCTCCCCAGGGAATGGTCACAGCCCCGAGGCTGCCAGAGCTCCAGGAGCATTTGGACAACACTGTCAGGCATAGGGTGGGATTGCTGGGGTGTCTGTGCAGGGCCAGGGGTTGGACTCCATGATCCTTGTGGATCCCTCCTGATTTGGGATATTCCATGACTTTGGAGGAATGTTTAGACCAATCCCAGTCTCACAAGCGCTGTGTTGGTGACGCAGCTGTACAAAGAAGTTGGCACCTTCTGACCCCACATGAACTAAAGTCAGAGCAACAGTCAAAACAGCTGGAAGAGTTTTCCTACTGTGATTGGTGATGAACACAATATCCAAGGAAGCTGTTTCACAAGTGAGGGCTGGATGGGATCTGACAAGTGCAAACAGAGCCATAACAAGATACATTTTTTGACCTGTTCCAGGTGTGTGTCCCCCTCCCTGTTGCCCTCAAGGATATTACCAGCGTGGCTGCTGCTCTCCTGGGGTAACAGCAGAGCTGTGAGGGGTCTGGCCCATTGGGTGCTTCCCTCTCCACCCTGCTCATAGCAGTGCAGGATCCCAGAGTGTTCTGGTGGCATCATCCATGTGCGAGGGTTGTGTCAGCCCTGGGTGGGAGTTGAGCCGTGTCCAGAGTAGTGGAGTGGCGCATGGAGTGGGGCAAGGGGGAATTTGAATGGGCAGGATCTGAACAGAAAAACAGGCTGGAGCTGGCACTGATGTTTCTGAGAAGATTTCAGAGGATCTCTAGAGACCACATGTTCTGCACTGTTCACAGTCAGCGTGTTACATCTTGCCCACATCTGGGCACAGCCAGAGCTGAGCTGGTGCTCCTGCTCTGAGCTGATGCAGGACAGGGATGGCACACACTCAGCGACTGGGATGCTAGACACATCTGGGTTTTCCAGAGCAGGTAACCTGCCTTCAGCCATAGCCTGGTCTCTGTTTAGAGTCTGAAGTGTCATGAAGCCAAGGGTGGGTTTCAAGGGTTGTTCAGTGAAATGCTGCCAAAGAGGGGCATCTGTGCACTCACAAGGTCCCAAGGTAGGTTGGTTATGCTGTGCTCCTTGGAAAATGGAAAGGAGAGGGCACATGTAATAAGGAAGAAAGTGTGAGATGCAGGGGACAAAATGGGACTCTGGGTTGGTTTTCAGCATCCCCACAGTCCCAGTGCCTGGCTTTGGGCAAGTCCTGTTGCTGTGCACATTGCTTTTCCAGCTTCCACTGGGTCTGACGCTGCTGCAGAGGCTTTGATATTTGTCCTGTGTAAAAGCTGGAATTTCTTGCTGTTAATAATTACTACTTTATTGCTTCCAGGGAGGGTGAGCTGCTCAGGGGACTCTGAGCTACTGCTTGTCCTGTTTGTTTTGACTCTGCTTCCCAGAGGCATCTTTTTTCTTTTTTCACCTTGAGCTCCAGATGAAATAGGGATGAGGAAAACATGAGTCCTGTGAGTCCTTGGGAGCTGCACACACCCTTCTGCAGCAGGGCTGTCCCCCCTCTCTCTGGGGTGTCTATGCTTGCAGCAGAGCCGTGTTTTTCCTCTCCCTGCTGGGCTGCCTTGCAGAAGACTCATTCTCTCCATGGCTTTTTGCCTTCCAGGTAGAACCACAGGCCTGCACGTTCCCATGCCAGTGTCCCTCCCAGCCTCTGCAATGCCCTGCGGGTACCAGCCACGTGTGGGATGCCTGTGGCTGCTGCAAGGTGTGTGCCCAGCAGCTGGGCGAGCTCTGCTCCTTGCACAGGCCCTGTGATCATCACAAGGGACTCTACTGCAACTTCTCCAAAATCCACAGAGGCAGCGGGATCTGCATAGGTGAGAGCTGCAGGTTCTGTCCTTGTGTGGTTTTTCCATGGTGCCTCCCAGAACATCCATCAGAATTTCCTTGGAGCTTCATCTGGTGTCATGCTGGGAGATCAGTGCTAGCCCTGGGAGCAGCGGATCCCCTGGCACACACACAGCTGGCTTCCCACAGCTCCAGCTGGGCACAAGTGGGGATGTGGGACTCTCCTGTGTCCTGTGACATCCTCAGGGGACATCCTCTATCCCTTTGGGTAAATATCAGCGCTCTGATCTCTTACTGAAAGTACTTTATCCCACCCCAAATCCCTCTGCCTCATGCCAGGGATGGGTGTTCTGCACTTGTCTGCTCCTATGCAAGAGGCAAAGTGTATTTCTGGCCGTAGTATGTTGGTGGGAAACCTGAACAGCTCCTTCACCACATCGTGTCTGTGTGGAACATGAGAATTCCTGAGCCAGGTAATGCAAATGCAGAAACTGCTTTCTCTCCTGACACCTCTTTTCAGCTAGAAAAGAAAAATCTTTTTTATGTAGTAGCTCCTTCTAAAGCAAGCAGAATTAATTTTGGTCTAGAGGAAAATAAAGTATTTCCTCAACCTCGTGGTCTTTGTTTAAAAACAAGACTCCTCTGCCCCATCTCTGACAGGAGCTGATTGTTTTTTCTTAAATTCAAGCTTTTCAAAATAGTCAGGAAGACCTGAGAGCTGGCAGGTTGGTGTGAGCACTTAGGGAAATGTTTGGCCACAGCACTGGATGTCTCTGGAAATGATCCAGAACCAACCTGAGACAGAATCAGAGTATCATGGAATGGTTTAGCTTGGAAAGGACCTTAAAGCTCTTCTTGAGCCACCCCCTGCCATGGACAGAGACACCTTCCACTATCCCAGGTTGCTCCAAGCCCCATCCAACCTGGCCTTGAATACTTCCACGAATGGGGCAGCCACAGCTTCTCTGGGCAACCTGTGCTAGGGCCTCACCAGCCCTCATAGGGAAGAATTTATTCTCAATATCCCATTTATCCCTGCCCTCTGTCACTCCAGGCCCTTGTCTAAATGAGTCTAACTTGTTGGTGTTTGCTCCTTCAAGAAGTTTTTACAAGTTGTTTCATTTTCATCCCCAGTTTGGGGGATTTTTGGGAGCCACGTGAGCTCCTGATACTTTCTGCAGACATTGAGACACCTGAGAGCTGAGGATTGAAGCTTAATAAGGCAAACATAGGTGTGATAACATCCAGCAGGTGTGAGCTGCATGCTGCCTCATTCCAAATGGGAATGAGGTGTCTGTTTGTGGAGGAAAGGTAGCAAAATCACAGGAACAATTTCCTCAGGAGTGCGGGAGTCTCCATTTCAAAGTCTCTCCACGAAGCCTTGAAATCCTTCTAATAAAGATGCTTTGTATTCATCATGACATCCAGGTTTGATCCAGACATTTTGGAGTGAGAGTCCCAGATCCTGCTGTGGAGGAAATCAGACTTGTGGACACAAGTGTCCTTCCTGATTTTAAATGAGAAATTAAGCTTTTCACAGCAAAAACTCCAGAGAACACAGGCCAGGATATATCTCTAAAATGGGCTGAGGATTTGGGCTATAACATCCTTGGGTGACACTTTTATGATGTCCACATGGATTTGTTGGAAGATGGGGGATTTTGGACATAGTGAAGGAAGCTAGAGAAGTGAATCAGAGGAAAGGAAAGATCAATGTTTTGACTTAAATTTATCCAAATAAGCAGATATACTGGAAAGAGAAAGGAGCTGAGGTGCTCAGGTATTGTGGGAAAAGTGTCTCAGTTGAGACCTGTCTGAAGGCTGTATTGGGAGAGATGGGAAGGGAACCATCAGAGGGAAACTTATTTTATATTTGTGTAATATTATCACATTCCACATATTTCAGAGGAATCCTTTCCTTCCTGCAGAGATCTCAGAGTATCAGAAAGGTAGAGAGGATCCTGTAGTAACTCTTAAGTAGAGGTCCTACAGGTGATAGGGAGTGCAGGGAGCTGGTAGAGCTCTATTGAGCAGCTCTTTCAGCGGTGCCATATTCCCTGAGGAAAAGGACAAAAGTCTCCTTGGCTGGACTTGGTATTCGAGGGTGGGCGGTGCCAGGCAGAGCCGGGGAATAAAGAGCTGGATCACTCCACGGGTGCTGTCTTTTTGGAGCTGTAATTGGATCAGGTCAGTGGGAAAGGGAGGTCATGGAGGGTGATGAAGGGCACAACAGAGAAATTGAGTTTGGAAAACACAATCAGCCCCTGGAGTGGGCTGCTATTCCTTGGGAGGGGAGGGAGGAAAGGGAATAGCACGATCTGCTCCATGGGATGGGAGAGTGCTCAGGCTGAAAAACAGGGAGAGAGTGTTTAAAAATAAGTATGAATGGTTGTGTAGAGGGAGGGTGGATGGGTGGCTTCCCTTTTGATGGAAAAAGTGAGGATTTTGAAATGTCTAAGTTGGAGCACAGTAGTATTTTTATCCCAATGACATTGAAAAGAGTTTCAAGATGAGATGCAGGTCTGGGTAGGAACAGTCCAGAAGGATTTGTGTCCCCTCAAGGAATGGGGATGGGATGGAAAGAGATTCTTACTCCGTGTTTGATTCAAACACTTTCTGTCTGAAACGGTGTCCCCTGGGCGAGCAGGACTTAGGGGAAAACAGATCAGGTTTCCTGGGAAGCCTCTACAAGCAGCCAAAAATCCTTCCTTTTGGTAACTTCCCCATAGAGGTTTGCATGGATTTTTAAAATTTTTTTTTTAAGGTTCAGGATTGCAGAAAGCAGCAGCTCCTGAAAACTGTCCAAAATCAGGATTTCTGTCCTGGGAACAACTCTTGAGATTTCAACATTTAATTTCAGGCTGTGAGAAAAAAATACATTAAATATGTATATATATAAAAAATATTTAAAAAACCCTCAAAACTTTCCATGACTTATTTAGCATACTCATTTAGCTGTGTCAAAACTTTCCCTTTCCATTCTATCAAAATATTTCATCTTGATCTTTAAGTATCTAAAATAATTACCAGAGGAAAATGCTTCCCTCTATGGATACTATCCCAAAAGTATTTTGGTTGAGCATAAAGGAAATCTTTCATATCAAATGGTTCAGTTGGTTCTTCTTGAAAACATTCCTTGTCTTAATCGGGTAAGAGATTTCTGCTGGAAAACTTCCACTGGGAAAGCTCTGGCTAAGGCAGTCGTAAGAACTTGGGAGTGTTGTCATGCCTGCAGAATAAAGGTTGCTGCTCTGTGTCAGATACTGTTGAGTTTCCTTTTTTTTGCCCATTTAAGTTTTATTGGGAAGGAGGGAGAGACTGGTAGGAGGTCTGGAGATGAGGGATCCAGAGATCAGAAGGGAAAGAACTAGAAAAAATTGGGACAGGAAGGAGGAAGAGATTTGTGCATCACAGAGGGGCCAAAAAGGTCACCAACCCAAAGTGTCATTTTCCTCTGTAGGTACCATTTGCCACAGGGGAGCCAGCTGTTCTTAGAAGCCTTTTGGTATCCCAAGAGTATTGAGGAGCAATGCCATGCTCACATGCCATGTCAGGAATGTGTCTTGCACAGCATCACTGACCGGTCACTCCAAGCTGGCTGGGAAGAACTCTGACAGAGAAACAGGCTCTTTACAGGCTCCAAAGACAAAATCACACTTAGTAGCTCATCCAAGTGGAGAAAAAATTTTTCTGTAGAATTTTGGGAGGACCAGAACTTCTGAAAAATCAGTGTCAGGAACAGCCTTGGGTGCAGAGAGGCAAATACGAAATATCCAGCACTGGGAAAGCAGAGCAGGGGAGGGTGGGCTCTGTCTCTCCTCAGGAGCTCTGTGTCCCCAAGGCAGGGCTTCAGCCTTCTGCTTACTCCTCCTTCTCCTCCTCTTCCTCTCCCAGCTCATGAGGGTGCGACATGTGACCTGCTAGGCAAGATCTACCTCAACGGGGAGAGCTTCCAGCCCACGTGCAAGCTGCAGTGCATCTGCATGGATGGGGCCATCGGCTGCATCCCGCTCTGCTCCGATGACCTGCGCCTGCCGTCCCCAGAGTGCCCTAACCCCCGGAGGGTGAAGTTCCACAACAAGTGCTGCGAGGAGTGGGTGTGTGAGGAGGGCAGCGAGGAGAGCCACTTTGGAACAGCCATGGCGGGTCAGTGGGGCACGTGGGATGGGGCTGGGAGCTGTTTGTTGGGGAAGAGGGGTGGATTTGGGGCACCGACTGGTTTGGGGCTGGTGGTGGCTTTGTGCATCATCGTGGTGGGGGTAGGTACCAAGTGTTGGGTTCCAGACCTAAACACCAGGTCCAGCCCACCCAGCTGCTCTATCACTCTCCTTCCCATCTGGACAAGGGGGAGAAAATTGTCGCAAGTACGGACACGGCCCGGGGAGGAAGGAGAGATCCGAACTCAGGAGTGACTAGATAGAAATGCCCCCTCTTTATTTACATGCAGTAGGGTTTTATACTCAGAATTACAGGAAAGCCATTGGATCTTAGCTGACCCCACACCAGGGCTATTGGCTAGATCCAGAACACACACGTTTGCTAAAGAGACCTTGGTCCTACAATAACAGTGTCCAAAAACATCTCACAGGTGCAGGACAGACAAATTATTTACAAAAGCCGACTAGCTGTTTTGCAGCTAGTTCCGTGAGAAAGTAGGAACACTCACGGACACAGGCAGATACTGAGAAATCTCTCTGCCACCAAGCCTTCAGCATCCTCAGAAAATAAATGGAAAATGACTTGTAGGTTGAGATAAGGCAGTTTACTAAAGCAAAAGTGAAAGTTTGTATGTGCACAAGCAAAGAAAAAGAAATAGATTTATTCTTTACTTCCCATCATCAAGTGGTGTCCAGCCACTTCCTGGGAAGCAGGGCTTCAGCATATGGAGCAGTTGCACCAGAAGACAAACATTGTAAATAGTGAATCCTTCCCCCTCTTCCTCCTCCTTTCTTTAGCTTTTATATCTGAGCTGAGATCATACGGTCTGGAATATCCCTTTGGTGAATTTGGATCAGCTGTCTTGACTGTGTCCACTCCCAGGATCTTGCCCACTCCCAGCCCGTTGATCGGGGTGGAATGTTGGGGAGACAGCACTGATGCTGTGCCAGCCCTGCCCAGCAGTAGCCAAAAACACTGGTGTGTTACCAACACCTTTCCAGCTCCCACTGCAGAGCACAGCACTGGAATGGCTGCTCTGGGAGCATCAACTCCAGCTCAGCCAGACCCAATACAAAGTGAAACCTCAGTGGTGCTATGGGAAGACTCCTGTGTCCTGAAGTGTCACAGCAGAACTGGCTGGAGCTGGGCTGTGTAGGAGATGGCCCATGCTCACCTGCATCCCCTTCCTGCTGAGAAGCCAAGCATCTCATGGGATGGGCCAGACCTTTGCTGCTGTTCCTGAAGTGTTAGACTGAGTTGGGAGCAGCCATGGAGCTGCCATGCTTTATCCAAAGCCCTGAGCCTTGCCTTGTGTCTCTTCCTCATGGCTCAGTTTTCAGGGCGGATCCAGCTCACAAGCCGGAGCTGTACAGCCTGCAGGAGAACTGCCTGGTGCAGACCACGGAGTGGAGCGCGTGCTCCCGGAGCTGCGGAATGGGCATCTCCACCCGCGTGACCAACGACAACCCCCAGTGCCGCCTGGAGAAGGAGACCCGGCTCTGCATGGTCCGGCCCTGCGACTTCACCATGGAGAAAACCAAGGTACAGTGCTGGAGGAGAGGAGACACAGCACCCCAAATGCCAGGGACAGCCTTGGGAATGATCCCAGCTCGCGGGGTTAGCTCTGTGCTTCCACTTCCTCTGTGTCCCATTGCCCAGCAATGGGGTCAGAGCACAGGCCTCAGTGTGTCTTTCCTGTTGTGTCCATGTTAATCCATGTGCTCCCTCCCTAGAAGGGGAAGAAGTGTGTGCGGACCCCAAAGCAGCGCCAGAGCCTCCACTTTGAGTTTTCGGGATGCACCAGCACCCACTCCTACCGGCCCCGGTTCTGTGGCAGCTGCTCGGATGGGCGCTGTTGCACCCCATTCCTGACCAGCACCATGGATGTGGAGTTCCGCTGCCCTGAGGGGGACTTCTTCCAGAGGAAGATGATGTTCATCAAGATGTGCTCCTGCCACTACGACTGCCCCCGAGACAATGACATCTTCCTGGCCACGTATCACCGTCGGATGATCGGAGACCACATCAAGACTGAGCAGCAATAGCCCTGTCTTGCCAGATCCGGGGTGTCCAGGAGGGCTTTGCAGTGCTTTCGTGGCTGTGTCCTGGGACAATGCAGCCTCTTCCCCTTCTGTGAGGGGCTGTGCCTTCCACAGCAGCACCGTTCACACCAGTGGTCCCTGTGGTTTTCCCAACGAGCTGAGGGGGAAGAGCCCCAGCTGTCCCAGCCCTCTGACCCCCACCCACAGTGGTGCAAAGGTCAGTGAAGGAACCAGAAACAGGCTTGAGCTGCAAACTTGATCCCTATTCCCAGTGGCCAGAGGGGAGAGTGGATCAAAGTCACGTGGCTCCAGCCCAGAGCACAATTTCTGATTCAGACCCCGGGAGTTCTTTCAGCATGAACTGGGGGTGGACCAGGCTGCCAGACCAAGATGTGTCCCCCTGCAGGTGCTGCTCTGGGCAGCTTTTAGTGCCTTGATGAGCGTTTCATAGAACCATGGAGTGGTTTGGGTTGAAAGGCACTTTAAAGCTCATCTCATTTCAACCCCCTGCCATGGACTGGGACACCTTCCACTAGACCAGGTTGCTCCAAGCCCTGTCCAACCTGGCCTTGGACACTTCCAGGGATGGGGCAGCCACAGCTTCTCTGAGCAACCTGTGCTAGGGCCTCACCAGCCCTCACAGGGAAGAATTTCTTCCTAATCTTGTCAGAAATAGCTCCAGGGTGGGAGAAGAACTGGACTCCACCAGCTCACACATGCGCAGTGAGGCTTCAGCTATTTCAGCTCTGGAGTCTTTGCTCTGGATGCTTGTAAGTAGGAGGAATGCTGTTCAGCTCTCGTCTCCCTGAAGAGTTTAAGGTACTGGCAAGAGAAATTCTCATATTTGTAAATGGAGCAGATCTCTTCTGGAGTTACTGAGGCAGTGCCATGGAGAGCTGTTGGCACTGGTGTCTCCAGTGGTGGGATTCCCTCCTGGCCACAGACTTGGCAGAGTCTCTCTGCCATTAAGGACACCCCATTGCCAGCCCATAGCTCCAGGAAAGGCCACCAGTAGCCAGTGCCAGTGGTATGTTCAGCAGCACCTTGGCAACTCTGTGGGACTTCTAAGGTCTTGTCAGGTGTGGAAAAATCTTCTGATTTTTAGCAGAAACATCCAGGTACAGGACCTGATCCTGTTTCTTAAATCATCCCTGCCTATCACCATTGGAAATCATGAAGAATCCCTGTTCAAGCCAGGCAGGAGCAGCAGTCCCAAGGCTTCACCTCACCATATCTTCCTCCCCCAAATCAGAGCCTGAAGATGTCCTCAGCTGCTGCCCTGAACTTCCAGACTGCTGACACACCAGCTCAGGGCCCATGTCCCATCCCAGCCTCTGTTCTTTCTCTCAGCCTGTGGCTGCTCATGAGCCTCCAGCCTCCTGTAATCAATTTGAACTGTAAATAATTTATCTGATGTTATGTCTGTTTTTCAGGCCTTTGTACAGTCCCATTGGCACAGCCCTGCTCAGGCTGTTTCCCCTCTCTGAGCTTCTCTCCTGCCGTTCATATGGCTGCTGAGTCTCAAACCATGCTGAGGTTGCACTTTACTCAATGCTAATAAATATCCCTTTATTTTTTATATCCCTGAACTCATCTGTTTGTGTGAGGCTCCTGCCTGGTTCCCCCTCTGACCTTTCCCCAGTGCTGGGAGCCTCTGGAGAGTTGATGGCTGGGTGCTGGAGGGGGAGGGGGTGGCAGGGGGTTCTTTTCCCGTTCCCAAATAACAGCAGGATTGATGTTAGTGTTTCACTGGCACCTCTGCAACCCACAAGACACAGCTCCTCCCTCCACTGCTTGGAGAGGGAACAAGCAGAGCCCCCCTCTGCCTGCTGAAGGACCCACAAGTCCTTAATACCAGATTAAAAATAACCCCGGGAGCAGATGTGAGCAGAAGTCGGTGATAACAGAGCCAGAACGCGAGGGGCTTTGCAGTGGCTTAACAGCTTATGGATTCATCCCCCTCTCATCACATTAGCCAGGGACTCCCCCCTCTCCCACCCCGGCACCGCGGCAGGGCCGAGAGGCTCCTCCTGCCCCCAAACCTTCATCTGCGCCGGGGAAGGCTTAGGGCTTCCAGGGAGGGGCGGGTGACGGGGGAACAAACCCTTGTCACGCTTAAGCTGCGTGGTGGGAAGGTTCTGAGCTCCGGGCAGGTTTCGGCCCGTGGAACTCTGGGGGCTGCAGAGGCCCTGGGAGAGGTAGCGGTGGACACACAGTGACGGTCCTCGCCAGTGTCCCCAGGGTGGTGACCAATAGATGGCACCAGGAACCTCCCCATGGGGACACTCCGTCCCGAGGGGAGGGTGCGGGGCCCCTGGCGTGCTGGTGGGACTTGGCTGCTGAGCGTGACCCTGGGTAGCACCCGTCCTTAATCCAGCCCAGTCCCGGCACGCAGTGCCTGCGCAGGGCCACCACCGCCAGGCCCGCGGAGACAGCAGCGAGGCCCTTGGTGCTGGGGCCGAATTCCATCCTGCCGCCACCTCCATCCCCGTCCTCGGGGGGGGGCCCTGTTCCCCCTTATCTCCGCAGCCGTCGCCTGCGCGGCACCGATAACCCGGGCGTGGCCGCAGGGATGGGGTCGGGTTTGGGGGCACTTCAGTAACCCTGACGCCCTTACCGGCTCCGGGCACGCCGCAGCCTCTTGCGGTGGGCTCAGGACGGGGACAACCGCGGCTCCTCCAGCCCCCAGCAGGGACGGGGTTTTCCCTAAGAAAACTTCGGAAAATAGTGAAACTAAGCAAAAAAATCTACAAAAGCCCTGATTCTGCCGGTTTGGGGGAGGATTTGGGGCTCTGCCGTGGCGCGGGGGGAACCCGTGGCGGGGGGG
>VZTG01006025.1:89549-198866 GCA_013397845.1 Melanocharis versteri
TTATGGAGTGGAGGGGTTGCCAGGGGACATGGGGTGCTGTGAAGCAGGGGGTCTCTGGTGGGGTCAGGCTGGATGTGGGGTGACGTGGGGCTGCGGAAACCAGGGGCAGCTGTAGAGGTCAAGCTGGGTGTGAGGTGTTTTAGGGTGCTCAAGGGTTTGGGGGGGTTGGAGATGTCAGTCTAGGTGTGGGGGACCCATGGTGACTGAGGTGTGGAGCAGGGGGGTTATGGAGTAATGGGGGAATGTTCAGGGCCTGGGGGAGACCGGAGGAGCTTCCTGACCTGCAGTGCTGTCAGGAAGCCTAAGGGGCAGAAGGGAAGTTAGGTGCTCTGGAGTTGGGGGATCCCCAGTAGGGTCAGGCTGGGTGTGGGGGGAATGGGGTGCACTAGGGCAGTCCTAGGGACTCTTGAGTGGGAGGATGTGGGGTGGAAGGGCCACCCACAATGGGCTCATGCTCAGGAGGTGGATGGGGCCCTGCCTCACAGGGAGTGCCAACCCTGGGACTCGGATGTTTCCCCCAGTACTGTTGTTTCCAGTGGTGCATTGGAGGGGAAAAGGCAGGTGCAGCCTCGGGGAGTGGGGTCCCCCTGCACCCCACAGTCACGGCAGCAGCACTGGTGTCCCTTCCTGGGAGGTCGCAGCTCCCGCTTTGGCGTTTGGATCCAGCTCTGGTTCTTGGAGCATTCGGTGTTGCTGGGGCTGTGCCGGAGGTGCAGCAGCTCAGCCTGTGGCTTCGGGGCGGCCGCGGTCTCTCGCCGAGAGCCCGTCTGCGCCCGCCGGAACGGTGCCCAAAGCCGGTGGCAGTGGCCGAGCTGCGGGGCGGCGGGGGCTGCTCCTGCCGTCGATCGTTGTCCGGGCCGTGCTGAAACCTCCCATTGACTTCCCCACGCCCGTGGCGGGGGGGTCGATGTCTTCACGTCCCCTCCTCGACGGGGACACGTTGCGCTGATGTTGCAACCAGAGGCGTGTGCAGCGTGCCCGGCGGTTCCTGGAATCTCTTACTCTCCTGAATTTCGCCCTCCTGCAGTCGTGGTGGGACGAGAGGCTAGTGAACCTGCTCGTTAGTCCGTGCCGTTGGCTGTGCCGGTGGCGTCTGCCTTCCCCGGTCCCTGGCGGGGTCCGAGCGGCTGGCGGGGTGGCAGGGGACAGCGGGGGACAGTGACTATCTTTAGGGCTGTGTTGCAATGGAGGGGTGTGCCTTGGCTCGGCGCTTCCGGCAGCCGCCTCCTCGCCCGAGGATTGACTTACACCGAGGCTCCCGCATGGGGAAAACCAACATTTGCTCTGCGGTTTGTGTGAGCAGGAGGGGCTTTGGTGGGGCTGTGAGGCTGAACCCAGGGGTCGGACAGTACGGGGGCTGATGTTGCTCACACGTGCCCTGCATGAGGTCGGGCTGTGCGAAGTGCGGGCCAAGGTTTGGGGTGCACCGTCGGCCCCCGGCACTGTCACATGTCGCACATGCTCTGCCACTGCCCGGCAGCAGGAACAGCTGAGCCGGAGCAAACGGCCAGCATGGGAAAGACTGGTGGTGCAGGGAATCTCTGCTGCCTCGTGGGAGAGAAGTCACCCTGGGGCACGGGAGCAAGTTGGGTTCTCGCAAAGTGCATCCCAGAACGTTCCCATCCCTGTGCTCCCTTCCTAAAGCTTAGTGGAGGCACAGGTGCAGCTGTAGGAGAGAGCCAGAGTCAGGTCTCTTTTGCATCCTCTTTCTGCCAGAGTAACCTGGTTAGTCCATGGGAGTAACTTGCGCTGGAGTTGGAGTGATGTGGGACCGAGGTTCCATGTTTGGCTTAGTCCTTCCTCTGAGCCATTGCCCTGCTCATGGCCTCTGTGCCTGTGGTGGTGCAGCTGCACTATTACTGTCTCTGAGAGGAGGCAGCTGAAACTTGTGGAGCAATTTGCATCCCACTAGGACTACAGTTCCTCTACCAATTCTGGGGCCTATGTAGACGTGGGTCTCTTCCAGCTCATGGTGCTAGCAGCCTCTCAGTTTTTCTCACAAAGTGGGGCACACACTGCTTCTGCCTGTGGTGATGATAACAGTGAGTCAGCAGCAGCAAAAAGTTGCTCTGTGGATCAAACTGCTTCCCATGATGGTGCTCAACATGTTCTGTGGATGTGGGGCTCCCCTGTCCCTTCACTTCGCTTTTCCTCCCGCTTAGGAGAAGCTTCAGGCCTTTCCGAGAGGGCTTGAAACCTGCTGAGGAGAGAAAGCGCCTTCTCATCTGCAGCGGTGCTGCTGGCATGAGGCTCCCTCTTCCTGACACGCAGCCTGGCAGCTGCTGGAATTGCCTGCAGCCGCATCCCTCCGCACCGCGCGTCCCCCCAGGCTGGCACAGTCTTTTCAGAGCCAATGGCAGGGAGAGGATCTCTCAGAGAAAAGGCAAAGCATCAGCTGTTCTCCGAGGAGGGCACTCTGAAGTTATGTCACTGATTTAATATATAGCAAGGTTCTTCTGTGCTCCCTTCCCAGCTATTCCCTGGAGGGCAAGGCAGGCTGCAGGTGGTCCCTGTCCCGGAGGGCAGGAATTGTCCTGTCTCTGCTCAGCAGTGTTTAACCTTTGTATTCATGGCTGCAGGAAGAGGCTCGAGGCTGTGGTGGCTGGAAGTTTAGGGTCATAATTTGCTCTTGGCCATGCTGGATGCTGCGGTTGGAGGTGTGATTTGGGAAGGGGAGGACTTGCCCATCATTAGCCCGGTGGAGTCTCTCAGTGAGCTGCCCAGGAAGGAGGGGGATGTCTTGGTTGTCCTTTCTATGAGTTTTGCTTCATGCAGTGATTTGTGTGAGCTCTGAGTTGGGATTCACCAGGAGGGGATGCGGTTGGTTGTCTCCATTTAGCCTGGGGCCAGTGCCTGGGAGATGAGCAGTCTCACGCAGCGGTTATCGCAATGAGGCCGTGATGGTTAGGGTCCCTCATACCATGACATTGGGACTTTGTTGTGCCATCCCCTTCTGAGCTGGTGGAGCAAGTCAGGGTGGCCTGGCTGGGGCTCTGGGGTCTGGCCGAAGCAGCCAGCACGGCTGCCCACCTCTCCCCGCTAGAGGCTGCTGATGACCAGACCATTTTCCATCCTTGCTCTGAGAAAGCAGCGGGGTCTGGAATTTGCAGGGCTGAGCATCCTGGCCCGAGCTTTTCCTGCTGATTCACCCTGGAGACAACAGTGCGCTTTTCTTGGCAGTGGCCAGGTTCAGGGGGCACATCTGCTCCCCTGCCAGGCCCACAATAGATCTCCCTACTTCATTAAGTCTTAATTAGGTAAATGCACTGGGACCATGTGTGAGGCCATTGCCAGGGGACATGGATCATGCATGGAGCCGGGTACCAGGGATGCTGGCTACCATCCTGTCTGCCTCAGGGGTTTTTCCAGCTGGGTGCTGAATGTGGAATGAGTTCAGGCTTTTGTGTTGTTTTCCCAGAGGATGTATGCACAACGATAAGCGCTTCAGCCCTCTGGCATGGCCCAACTGGCAGAAAAGCAAGGATTAGTTAAGCCATGGAAGGGATCCTTCACCTCTGGGCACAGCCGTGGTAAAGCCACCCTGTAGACACAAAGGAGACTCTTTGTCCAGGCCACCAAACACCTGGGCAGGATGGGCTGGGAAACCAGGGCCCTGGGAAGATGATTAATCGCATAACAATGAGGTGTAAAATGAAAGGCTGTGGCTGCCGCAGTGGAAGTGCCTGAGAAGGAGTCTGTGGTGTTGCACAAGCCCCACTGCCTTTGCTGGGTACAGGCAGTACTGGGTGGGCAGTGTGGTGCCAGCTGGCTCTGGCACCCTGCGTGGCTTCCCCGACAATGGCAGAGCAGCGCTTTACATAATCTGGGACTTGCCAAACAAGCTTGAAGGTCTGGAAAATCCTCCTGCTGTTGTTCATGCTCAAAGTTTGCTATATTTCCTGGTTTGATCTGCGGGGCTGGATTTTGTTTTGAGACCTCAGTGGGGGAAAATGCACTTCGTACAGAGAGAAGAAAAGGGTGTTTGTGGTGCTTAATCCGCACTCCGTAGATGAAATTATTTTTGTGGTTCACAAGAGGTTCTGAGCAGCTGCTTGCAGCTTTGTAGGGCTGCAGGACTCTCCATCTATCCAAGTAGTATGGCTTGTGTCTAGTCTCCTCCTGATGCCTCCTGAGAAAATCCTGGACTACCAGATGAGGACGGGGCACCGTGGGCAGGGCTCACACAACGACCATCTGGGCTCCCGGCTTGGAGTCTGTGTCGGGACACAAATGCCGTGTCAGAACGGCTTTGTACTGTCTGAACTCCCTCAAGTCAGACCCTGAGGCTCTGGGAAGGCTCCAAAACTGCCGCTCATAGGCAGATTTCAGAAGAGGCTTGATAGGAACTTGGGATGTCTTGTTGTGCTGTGTCAACCCTGGTGATGACTTCCTGGTGATTTGGGGCAGCTGGCAACCCCTGTGGGAGGATGTTGAGGCTATGGGAGCCACCCCAGGCCCATCCTGGCCTGTGTAAGGCTGCGGGCTCGACCTTGACGTGTTTCCTGGCTCCTAAGAAGTGTTTTGGGGCATGGGGCTTGCCCTTGCTTCTCCGTTTGCTCACCCCAAAGCACTTTGCCAACACAAATAGAGCCCCCATGTGCTATTCAATTAAATGAACAAATCCTGTTAAAATGTTCTCTGCTCCTGTTTGTGGATAGATGACTAAGAAACCTGACTTTTCCTTCCATTCCTGGGAAAGGCAGGTTTTGTAATCAGGAATGAGGTGTAGTTCTTGCTGGTCCACTTAATGTGAGGCAAGTTTTTGTGTTCTGGAAAGCAGCAGCAGAGGAGGAACCCTAGCCTGAGAGCATGAATACATCCTCTTATTAGAGGCGGCTTTGAGCGCCTTTCATGTAGGTAATTACATCTGGCCACAGTTGACCAGAGCTGGATTTAAGGAGGGGATGTGAGCCTTGGCGTGTGCTGGGAGCCTTCAGAGTTGACTGCAGTGGCATTACAGCAATCTGGTAGGTGTTGCTAACAAGGCAGTGCAGGGCAGCTATGGGGAAGCTCTGAGCTGCCTTGGGGCCTGGAGAACTCCGTGTTGGCACTGACCTCAGCTTTGTGGGAGGGAGTGGGGTGAACTGATGCCTCGAAATATCACCAGCATGTTAAGGCAGCTGTGTGTCATGCTGTATATGACGTCTGTGACCTGATCCCTCTGATTGCTGTGGTGGTTTAGGTGCTCACTGGATAGTACCAGCCATCCAAGGCCTTGTATTTCTATATCCACTCTCCAAAACCCCTTGGAGATGGGGTAAGCTGTTTGTGGGCACTTCAGAACTTGAGGGGAGCTCTTTGTCTGTGCTGAGGGTATGTATCGGACTGGACAGCACGAGTTGCCTCCCTGCCCCTGGGTGAACTCAAATGCTGAGTGTGGGAGCGAGGGAGGGCAGATGTTAGCCCGGCACAGAGCCACGTTGAGCTGTAACGTGACTTCGTGCGTTTGTGTTGATGTTGTGCTGGAGGTGCCGTGTCTGACGTGGAGGGGAACCTCTCCCGTATGGCCGGGATTGGCCTCGGCCAATCCGTGGCTGCTCAGAGGCTCACAGGCTGGCAGATGGGGTCAGCGCTGCTTGAGGATTTCCTCGGGTGCAGAGTGGAGGCTTTTAATAGAAAACGCAGTCATCTGCATCATGGCATGGCCTAAAACTTGGCCCTAAGGATCCACTGGCAGCTGGGCACTGGCTGAGCAAGATGTCCATGCCCATTGGAATTTTTTTTTAAGCGTTAAAGTAAAGTAAAATGGTTTTGAGTAAAAATGAAATAAGACTTAAACTTGTTGCTGGTGGGTTTGAGGTGCAGCTCCTCCCTGGGAGTTAGCCTGGAGAAACCCTGCCTTTCTTGGGAAGGTTATGTGGCCCCATCCCAGTGTGCTGTGCTGACAGATCCCATACTTCAGCTGGGTGCCAAGACTTCAGCCTTCTAGGAAAGGCAGCAGGAGCTGGTATGGGTTTTCTTCTGCCATCCTGTGGGTGCCTGGTGCTGTGTGAGCAGTGTCCAGAGTTGCAGATGGCTCACATTGTGGTTGCAGTGCTGCTTGCTACATCCGAGCTGCCTTTGAGTGGGAACATACAAGATATCCAAGTGCAGAATTGATCTGTGCTGCTGATCAGGGTTGTTTCTGGCACTGCTGCTTTTTCTTCTGCTGTAGCAGGAGGTGAATGAGGTTTCGGCAGCTGCCTGGCTCCGGCAGTTTCCATCCTGCCTTCCCTACAAATTGTCTTCATCCTGCTCAGCTTCCTGGCCCCTATCCTGGTCAATACGAGGCTGTTATCGGAGCTCAGCAAGCAAGCCATGATGATCACATCCAAGTTCTGGACCTCGAACTACCTGGCAGCACTGGGGCTGGATGAAAAAGCTCATTTGCATGGGGTGATTAATTCTCTGTGTGCTTTAATCTCTGGGACCATCTGTGTTCTTTCCCAGGCTGGGGAGATGGGTGCTCTTGGGATTTTCCCAGGAGGTGAACATGGAGAGGACTGCTTATTCTGTGTATGCTGAAAACTGCCCTGGGTCAGAGCCTCATTAGCTCTGGGAGCAGTTACTTCTGCATCTTTGGGCATGGAGGCATCGATGTGTCGGCTCTATCCTGGAAGCATATCCCAAGGAGATGTAGGGAGGAGACAGGGGCAAAGGCTAAAAATGGAAACCTCTGTGAATGCTGTCCAGCATTCAGTCCCAAACATGGAGGGTCTGTGACCAGTTTGGCTGGCACCCTAGAGGGTTGCAGGGAAGGCTGTGTTGGTCTGAGGAAAGATATTACACTAAAGTGTCTCCTGGCCATCCCAAAAACCCTGCTCAGGTTGTGGCAGCCTCTGGGGTGTGACTGCACCACCAGCAGTCACTGCTGTCTCTGTCCTGGTGACCTGCTCAATTTGAGCATCAGAAGCTGCTTTGGAGACTAGGGTGCTCACACACAGCACCAAAATCAGGGGACCAGTGCCTATAGGTAAGCTGCACTAGCGTCTCCAGACCTGTGCAGGCTGCTGCTGGCAGAGAAGCTTTTTCTGCAAGCAGCACCTGAATTCTTCCTCATTTTGGGTTCTCACATTTGGAGCCTGAGGCTCTGCAGACCATTTACAGCCCCAGCTGGGATCCCGCTCACCATGGGCAGAGGTGACATTGGCTACGGGCGCTTTTGAGGAATGCCCTTCCTGTGGGGCAGCATGGCCCTGCTGAGGCTGCTGCTGGCATCCAAACCCAGAGGGAGTGATTCCTGCCCTGTAATTAAGCTCTTCTGTTCATGTTCACCACACTAATGAGCATGGATGTGCTCCTCACAGCTGCTATGGATCCTCTGTGTGGCTCTGAAGCTGGAGGTGACTTTCCAAGACAGCCACCTTCAATGGGCAAGATCTCCATCCCTGTCAGGTTGGAGTGAGGCACGTGGGCTGGGAACCTTTGACTGTGAAAGCTTTTCCCTGACTACACCCTGCGTGCTGTGAATTCTTCTGCCAAGGTATACCCTAGCTCCTTGGTGAGGAGAGCCCTTCTTGCTGTTCATGCTGGCAGGGCTGGGCAAGATGGAGGTGTTTTCCCAGCCTTCAGCTGAGGGACTGAGGCTGCCTCTTGAAAGGAGAGCTGCTCTCTACCTGCATCCAGGCTGGATAATAACACTTAAAAAACAAATAGTGCTCCAGCTCCTTTCCTGGTTCAGTAGTTTGGGTTTTCAGTCTTGATGGAGATGATGGCACCGGGACTGTCGGCATCATGGTGCATCCCAAAAGGTGAATATGGGCTTGTGCCCGTCTCTCCACCTGGTCTAGTGGAAGGTGTCCCTGCCCATGGCAGTGGGTCGGAATGAGATGAGCTCTAAGGTCCCTTCCAACACAAACCATTCCATGATTCTGTGATTCTCTGGCATGGCAGGGTGGCTGTTGAGCCTGGCATCATGTCAGATTTGTGCCATGAGTGCTCGACTGTGTGCTCGTGTGAGGCAGCTCCCTGTACCCTCAGTGGAGCTGTTGTATGGGCTGAGGATCTGGCTGAATTTTGGGCCCTGGTGTGTGCCCGCTGGAGCACAGAGCCAGCCTTGCCGTGGCTGGGAGCACCGTTGCTCTCTTGAATATCTTCATTTAGTTAATGATCCTTTTGTTGAGAGGATTAGGGTTTAGAGGCCTCTGGCCGAGTGTTAATTAAATTAAGGCTCTTGGTGTTTTGTGGAATTTTTGAAGCCCACTAGAGGGCTCAGTTGGAGCCCTTTGGAGCCGGGACCAGCGGCGCTGGGCCGTGTCCAGCCCTCCAGAAGTTTGCACGAGAAGTTATGTAAGTCCGGAGGAGCTGGACGGGCGCAGAAGTGCACGGGGCCAGCCCGCAGCCTCCACGGAGCTCGCTGCTCCTGCAGCCCGGCCGTGCCCGGAGTTCGGCAGAGCCTGGCCCGTGCCCTGGGGCCGGCACGGGAGGCTGTGCTCCCCGGAGGCTGGCGGGCATAGGGTGCCTGCGTCACTGCTCGCTGTATTATCAGCGTTAGGTAATGCCGGGCTGATGTTTTTGAGGTTTTTTTCCTTCTCCACTTGGTGTTTGCATTTCTAAGAAGTGTCTGACCGTGAACATCCGGTTCCACCTTCATTTCTGGGAAGAGTCATATACTGAAGTTTGCTCTGTTGCCTTCCTCATGTGGGTACAAGTGTGAGCACTTGGCTTTATGGCTCGAGGGGTTTTTCTGGTGGGTGCATGGGTTTTTTGTGTTTAGCTGGAACTGCTTTTTAACCAGTCTCTTCTCCTTTCTCTTTTATCCATTGCCCCATGATGGATTTTGGTGCCTCACCTGCATGGTTGGCCCGACTCTCTCATCTCTGGGTAAGTACCTGCTTTGTTAGATCAGTGGGAGGAAATGGCTGAAACAACTTGCTTTGACTTAATGGTCTGACCTATTTAAATAATGAACTGACCTGTTTATTCTGTCTTAAACTCTGAAGCATTGGTTGTTGTCAAACAGCATGATTTATTGTCTGTGTGTGTGTGAAGATTTTGGATATTGAAAAGCACTTAGTTGGCCTGGAAATTGCTGTATTTTGTAATATGAAGAAGCGCTCAGTAGCAGTTTTTCCTACCAGCCTGGGCTGTGGAGCACGGACCTGGGGATAAAAACACACTAAGTGCTAGCAAGTGAGCAAATGGAAGGGAAAATATTTTTGCGAATGGAAAGCAATGCTTCCTTTTCTTCCCAGGATGTCTCCTGACATGTTGGTGGCAAGTCAGCACTGTGGTTGTGAAAGGGGCTCTCTGATGGCACTGGACCACCTTGCCCTTTGCAAACCGTGGGTGTTTGGGGCTTTGCAGGGCATGGAGAGGAGCCTGAGGCCCTTCTGGCAGGAGAGGAGGGGAAATGCATGTTGAGCCTGGAGAAGAGCATCAGGCACTCATGTTTTCAGTATGTGTTCATGGAGAGCCTGCATTGCATGGGGGAAAAATTGCCCTGGTGGGGTGGATTCTGATGGTTTCCCTGCAGAGGTTTGGTGCCTGGCTGTGAGGTGGTGTTTGTATATTAAAGCCTCTGAGGACAAGGTGTGTGTGCTCAGGGTGGAGGGAAGGAAGGGATCTACTTGGTGAAACTGTTTCTCTGGATGCAGTGGTGCCTTTGCATCGACGTTGTGTTCTCTGGAAACTTCAGTAATTTCAAATTTACTTTTTTCCTTTTTTTAAATTCAAACTATCCTCCTGCTAAGCTTTCCCCTCTCCTCTCCATCACTCCTCTTCCCCAGTAACATCCTCTCCTCTCCCAGTAAGGGAAAAGGCTGAGCACATTTAGAGCAGCTCTGCTCCGTGCCTGAGCATTCCATGTGCTGCCAGTCATTGATGAAAGACTTGAAGGGAAAGCAGAGGAAGGTGCTGGGAACAGATTGCTTTATTCTTAAACTCGACATCATTATACAGTGCCTCATGGCGGGGCAGGAGAGATGAATCAAGTCCAAGCATAAACCTGTTGTTCTTACTCAGAAGTGAGCACTATATTTGGAAGATGAGCAGCTGCCTCCTTATCTGAATGAGCTTTGCTACCAAATCTCCAAAAGCAGGATCGTTAATTAAACAGAAAACCTGCCTTGATCAGAGGTGCTGAGTTCCAACCCCACCAAACACCCAGCAGCCATTTGAATGCAGAATAAAACTCCTCCACGTGGAAGGTACAGCTGGAAGCTGCTGTGAGCTCGGATGTGGAGCAAGATACAAGTGCTCACTCGCATGATGGTCGGAATGGGTTAGTGAGAGGCGAAGCTGTACCAGCACAGCAGCTGCAGCTGTGCCAGGGTAGCCTGGAGCAGGTCTTTGGCCAGAGAGTCTTCCTGCTCAGTGCTTGAGCAGACTCTCAGGACAGTCACCCATCTGGCTATCTCTGTATGACAAGTCTCTGGTCAGGGGTAAATTTCTCCCTTGGGAAATGCTGATAACCTGGACAATCCCTGGTTTGCTCTTCCCAGAGTAGTCTCCATGTTACTTTTGCCTGTTTTCTTGCATGTATCGCACAGAGGGGAGAGAACTGCATTTTGGTGGTCCTGCTTGTTACAGGCTTTGGAGGTTTTGATCCTGATATGAGATGAAATTTGCTGCTTGCTGAATAATTGCTGTCAATCTTTGTCAGCAAACAAGAAAGCCAAGTGGTACCTTGTTAGGGATGGCAAAGATGAAGGGGGTGTGGTACAGTTTCACTGGCTCAGGGACATCCCTGACCCTCACCCAGCAGAGAAAACAGCAGGCTCCGATTGCCTCTCCATCTTTAAGCCTAGCTTATCTTGTAGGCAAACATAAAATGCATAGGAGTTTTAGTAAGATAACCTCCTCTCCTGACCTGGTAATTGTTGGGCGTCATTCCTGAAAGTAAGACACCAGCAGCTTCCATGGAGGGAAGCCAGGAGTAGCTGTGGGGCAGAAACCGTGAACGAAAATGCTGAAAATGCAAGAGGAGCCTCTGTTGGGGGTTTTGCTCTTGACTTTTAAGTTGAGATTCACATATATTGCCATTATTTAAAGCCTGTCAAGAAATCCAAGGTGAGGTCATTGCTGAAAAATTGTTCAGAGCTGTGTCTGTGGTGGTAAGTGCAGGGTGTCCGTTCATGGGCTGCGTTTGGCCTCTGTCTTTCCATGCGGTGGCACTGGCGATGCTGGAAGCCATGTGCTGTCATCTTTATCTATACATGTTGTTTCTTTCTATCCCAGAATTCATGGGTGACCTGGAGAAGGCCACTGCTTTGCGGAGCCCTTGAACAGCTTGTGTTGTGAATTTGGGTCTCCCGTTAGTTCTTGTTTACACATAGCCCAAAGAGGAAGAACAAGTGAGGTTTCCAACACCTTCCAGTGAGATTTTTCTTCTTTAACCTCTCCTGTTGGTCGACAGTGCCTGAACATGAGCCCAGGTGGGCAAGAAGGCGAATGACACATGGCCTGTACCAGCACTAGTGTGGCCAGCAGGAAGGGCAGTCCTCCTGTGCTTAGCACTGCTGAGGCCAAACCTTGAATCCTGGGGTCAGTTTTGGGCCCCTCAACAACAAGATAGACATTGAGGGGCTGGAGTGTGTCCAGGGAAAGGAACAGAGCTGGAGAAGGCGCTGGAGCAGCAGGAGTGGTTGGGGGAACTGGGGTGACTCACTCTGGAGAAAAGGAGGCTCGGGGTGACATTCTGTCTCTCCACAGCTCCTTGACAGGTGGGGGCAGCCAGGGAGGGATTGGTCAGGGAACAAGGGACAGGACGAGAGGAAATGGCCTCAAGCTGTGCTAGGGGAGGTTTAAGTTGGATATTAGGGAAAACCTTCTTCATGGAAAAGGTCATCAAGCTCTGGCACAGGCTGCCCAGGGCAATGATGGAGTCTCTGTCCCTGGAGGGGTTTAAAATCCGTGTAGATGTGGCAGTTAGGGGCATGGGTTAGTGGTGGGCTTGACAGTGTTGGGTTAATGGTTAGACTCTTTGATCTTCGAGGGCTTTTCCGACCGAAATGATTCTATGGAAATGTGGCAGCAGGGTATCTCTTTCACTTGTCCCACCCCCTCAGAGGAGACCATCAGTCTCCGATGTGGTGTCAAGTTCTAGGGCCGGCTTAGCTCAGTGTTTTCACTTAGTTGCTTTGTAAAGCAGTGAAAACAGTTCTCATTGTGGCGTTCAGAATGGCAGTGCTGCCCTCTGAATTACCATCTAATTAAATGAAAGCAAAAACTCCCAAGCAAGTGAGCTTTCTGTTGCATAAGAAAAGCTGTTTTAGTTGACCTAAAAACCGACATTGAAAACCAGCCTAAACAGAGATGCTTTTCCTCCCAGCTCCGTGGGCCGTGCAGAGCAGTTGCTACTGTTCTTGGAGAGCCATTCATGCCGTGGCAGCTGTGAGCCCACTTCAAAACAGTTACTCCTTTGAGACTTGCTTCCCTTTTGCTTGATGGTTGGAGAAACCCTGCTGTGGAGACAAATAATTAGAAATAAAAGATGCCAGCTTAATGATTATTAGCTTTTCTGACGCAGCCTGCAGTGAATGCAGGGGGAGATTGGCGTCTCCAAGCTGCTGCTGCATCTCCTGCTCCAGAGATTAACTGTGTGCGCTGTTACTGTGCAGCCTCAGAGGACCTGCAGAACGCCCTGAACTAACAGAGTTGTTATTTATTTTAGTAACAAACCTTTTCAGACTCTTGGCAATTAACTGTGACAATGGCAGTATGCTTCCTGCTCTTGCCTCCCTGTCTCTCCATCCATGCCTACGGCTTTCCTTGGCAACCTTATCCCCCTCACCCTCCTCCATTACTTGGATTCTTTCTATAAATATGAGCCACTTTGGGTTTTCTTAATAAAATAAGCATGGAAACTTACTACCTTAAAAAAAGCCTCAAAATGCCTTATTTTGAGCTCCAGAAAAACTGGCAGCAGTGGGATGCTATCCTCTGGGATTCTGTCTTATTGATATTAATCTTTTTGAGGCTGGTATCCATGACTGCTAGTTTCAGAGGTTAATATACTGCATTTCAAGCAAGCTGAAGTATTTTTAATTTGTGATATGGAAATGTGCACCAATTAATCAATGTGCACCTGCAGAAATGCCTCTGGGCAGACTTCAGCTGTGCTCTGTTAGATTCTGGGGACATCCATAGGCAGGACTCAGAGTGATGATCCAGTTTAGTAGCTCAAGACAAACCCTGTGAGGTCCAAGGACGTGTCAGGCAGGGGAGGCAGTGCTGAACAAGGTGATGCAGAGCTTCAGCTATTATTTGTGGAAAAAATAATGGTTAGAAGTTGTATTTGTTCTCCATAGGTAAAGTTTTAATTAAATAAATGTTAGGTTTTGCCAGGTGTCCCTCACTGATACACAGGTCTAGCCCTCAATCACCAATTGCTGTCTGTTGACTAGTGCTGGGTTCATGGCTTGTGTGAATTTGCTGCTTTGGATTACATGGGATATGTTAGTGCAGACCTGAACACTCTCTGCCAAGTATCTGCCTCAAACTTACTGCTAGGTACACACTAGTCCTAAATAAACCCTGATCCTGAAACTGTCCTTCCCCAAACCAAAGAGCTCTGAGCATTTTGAAGCCAAGGCATGCTCTTTGCCCAACAAGAGCATAACAGTATGGAGTCAAATCTCCTTCACTGAATTGGTGCCTTTCTGTGGAGAAGCTGCAGTTCAAAATGCACCTACCTGGTGTTATTTAAAGAGGCCAGAGCCTCTCTTGGCTGCAGTTTGACTCTTCATCCATGCAAGGAGTAAATCAGCCCCTGACGTCTTTTGTTTGTAGTGCGGCTTGGCTGCCTCCTGGCCGGAGCTCTGATCTCTAGGTGGCACTCACTGTTATTTCTGGGTGCATTTCAAGAAAGGCTGCATAGCTGAGCTTGTCCCCCGCTGAAGGGACAGCTGCCTCTCTGGCCAGGCTGTCTGGTCCTGCTTCTTTTAGGAGGCTGATAAAGGGCTTGAACTTCTTCTTGCTGCCCAAACATAGAGGTTTCCAGCAGCATTCCTTAAAGAGGGGTAGGGAGTCAAGTGCTGTCTGTGAGCACACTCCTCTGGTTCTAGTCGTGTCATCTTTTAGTGAGACCACTGGGAAACGAAATCCTGGTAAATGCTTGGAAGGAGGGTGAGCTCTCGAGGTGATGGAGATGAGTGTGCTGTGGCACAGTCTGAGGCTCCTGTGATGGTTCTTTCCATGGCTCAGTCAGTTTCTTGGGTTGTTTCTGGAGCTCAGGCTCATGCCACACTGACTCTGCCTTTTCCTGAGCCTGCACTACTTGGAATCACAGCATCACCTGTAATCTATTCTCCAGGATTTGTTAAGCTCGTTCTAGATCCTTTCAGTGCGGCTACTTGTGCGTTTAATACTTCTTACTCCTACTTGAGAGGGAAAGTACTTCTCTGTCGATGTAGAAACATTCACTGTATGAACACTTGATCCTGCAGGCTGCAGCTGACCTCCTCTAATCTTTAATGGTGCATCTTGGCAGAAATGTGCTTCATGTGCTGACACTAAGCCCTAAGTCTAAACAAAGCTGACTCTCCAGGACCTGTTCTTCCCTGCACTGTCACACAGCCTGGAGAGAACTGAAGCTCCTCTTCTGTTTTATTCCTCTTTCTACTTGGAGCTTGTCTGCTGTGCTGCAAGACAGTGACTCAAATGAACATCAGCTTCATTCAAATCAATGAAACCCATGACGAGAGCTTTTTGTATCAATTAACCAGATTGCAGGTGGGATGGGAATTCCTGGGTGTACAGACTTAGTTCGCAGCCACCCCCTCTGCTTTCCCCATCTGCCCAAAAGGGATCCATATGAGCCAGCCCAGTACCAAAAAGATCTAATGGCTCAAAAATTGGATTCTTTTGCCCCCAGGAAAGAACACACGATTTTAGTTTAGCAACAGCAGCCTTTAAAGGCTACAAATTACAGCAGACAAAAGAAGACTCTCCAGAAGGAAGCCACGCAGAAAAGGATGGGAGAAGCAGTTTGGATTTAGCAAAATTGGAGGTGAACTACCCTGATGCCAAGTGTGATTCTAATACCAAAATCACTCAGTCCCTTTAGCTAGTGGAGGGTGCTCCTTGGCCCTTAAATAACTATCTCAGCAATTAATCAATGGTTGGTTTTGGAGAGTGTTATGATGGGCTGGACTAGATTTAATCTTTGGTTAAATACTTGCTACAGAGCTAGGTGAGTGTAGATGTTCCAGGTTGCCTCCACTGTGCACACATGAATTGTAGCAAAACAGTGCAGAATCTTCTAGACCTTAGTGAAAATTCCATGAGTTTGCAGTTCAGCCTGTCAGAGGCTTTTTCAGCAGTGAATTCTGTGCTGGAGAGAGGGGTGGGCAGGGGAGAAATGCAGCGTTAGTTGTAGCATCCATTCCTTCCAGGTGAATAATTTACCTGCAATATCTTAATTCTAGATCACCATTTTACAGGAACACAAAGCTTGAGAAGTCAAAAGGAGGTTTCCTTTCCTCCTCCTTCTTGTCTTCTGCTCATGGCCAAATCAGCACTGCTGATGGTGACAGCAAAGCTGGAAGAGAAGCCAAGGGCAGAGGGCCAGGAGGTGGCAAAACTGAGCCACCTGCTCTCCTCCCACCTTATTTGCTCCTGTGAAATGACTGCTGCTGCTGCAATGGAGACTGTCACTTGTTTGCAAAGTGTATGAGCATAGCACAGAAACGGAGTGTGCCTTTTGTGTGTTCACATACGTGTGCATAATACAGCTCATTTAGAGCAGGATGGATAAAGGATTCATCTGACCAGCTTAATTTCTTTGTTTTCCTAGAACTTGGTGTGATCCACAGTATTTCTCTTCACCTTAAATCCTGCTTGCATTGGGGGAGGGAGCACAGCACCAGTGTGATGCACAATTGCTTTGTTTAGATTGGGAATTCCTTGCTGGAGAAGCTCCTCAGGGCAAAGAGGAGAGCTCTGCCTTTTATTGTTGTGCCAGTAATGCTCTGGGCAGTGTTCCCTGGCACTGGTGTAAACTGGGAGCCCTGTTTTACAACAAATCCTACCAGGAGTGTATCCTGTGGGGCCTAAAGAGTGCTGGATCACCTTACAAAGATCTGTTCTATGAAGAACTTAACTTGAGCGGGATTTAGTCTGCTGTCTGGATGCTCCTAGGATGCTGCAGTGTGTCCTGCTGAGCTGCTTGCAGGTGCCTGCACATTACTCAGGCGGAGGGCAGGGTTTGGCATCGTTCTCCGTGACCCAGTTGGTTTGCACTGACTGAATCCATCAGGATCTGAGCGCTCCCAGTGGCCTTTCACCTTTCGAGGAACAACCTCTGCCTTAGCAACCCCAAGTGCATGCCTAAAATGAATGTAATTCCTGTCCTTATTCCTGTATCCAGCAGGCAAATACCAAGAAATCCTGACTTATTAAAATAATTCTCAGTCTCTAAATGACTCCCATAAAGCGACTTAAACCAGCTGTAACTGGGAGAGTTCTTTAAATAGTTGCAGTCTGAGCTTGGCACAGGGCAAACTGTTCTTATAGTGAAAAATTTACGAAATTTCCATTACTTCGTATGTGATTTCAGAGGTCAGTTCAGGTCTGTGTAGGAAGGAAGAAGTTAGAAGCTAAGCCAGTGACTTCCAGCAGAAGTGCGGTGATGATGGGTGTATTTCCATGTGCAGAAGAGTGGCGGTTTTGGGTTTCTTTTTTCCCCATATTTTCTGCTCCCTATAAAAAATTGTTCTGGTGTAGGCTCAGATCCCCTTGCCCCCGAAGAACATTTCTCAGGTTCTCATGGCATAGACCAAGTGCCTCTTTTTGTATCTGATAACTCAGTTTTTTAGTTCCCCTTCCTTTAGCTTTGAAGCCAGTCAAGCTCTCAGCCATTTGTTTGGGGTCTGAAGAGGTGACAGCATCCTTTGCCCTCGTGCACAGCGCATCGGCAGCTTGCACTAGTGCTCCCTGCGGATAAATGCTTCACCTGGGAATACAAAATGCAGGAGCTGCAGCTCTCTGTTCTCAGCTGCTGGTAGATGGAGTTGGGGATCATCTGGTGGTCTGAGTGTGGTGGATGCGCTGTGTGGTGTTAAATCACTGCTTTGATGTGAAGTTTTTGTTGTCCTGGTCTCTCCTCCACGTAATCTGCCATGTGTGGTGTACAATGAAGCAGTGTGGGTTGGTTTGCTTGTTTTTCTTAGTTGCAAGAAGCTGTTGCCAACCAAAAATTGTTTCTTTGCTCCATGGTTTTCTCCTCAAGGCCCTTTGGACTTGTATTTCTCTTCTGGTAGTGTTTTAAGCCCACCCATGGGTGAGCAGTAGCAAAGGCAGCAGTTGTGGTGAATCAGCACTGAATGTCTGATGCTCCTCCATGCACTGCCTGGGCTATTAAAATGTGTCAATTTATTGCACTGGGGGCTGAAGTCAGAGCTTCAGCACACATTTCAAAGGAACTACCTGTCCCTAATGTAGGAGCAGTGACTTAGAGACACCAGACCTTTCCCAGCCTGCCTTTTTTTAATCAGATGTGCTCATCTAAGTCAAAGGAAACCACCAAGTAGTCCAGATTTAAGGCAAAAATATCTGTTTTCCCTCTCATTAAGGAGCTTTTTGCAAGTGGTCTCAACACTGAGACAAAGGGGAGCTGCCCTGTTCTTGGCAGAGCTGAGTGTCATAGATGCATAAAGGAGAAGGGGTAAATAGCTGTGAGAAGCATGTTAATTTTTCTAAAAATCTGGGTATTTTTAGCTCCCATATAGCACAAATGCCCTCAGTGTGTGAGTGGCCCTTGCTAGGTTGGTACCAGTGAGGGCTCAGCATGGTGATGGAACCATCCCAGCCAGGGTGTGCATCAGCCTCTGGTACTATCTGCTGATGAAGAGGCAGGGCGGTTGCTCTTAATCCAAGCAGAATAATGTGCCTGAGAGCTGAGGAAAATCCATTCCATGCTGGAGGTGCAGGATTCCAGAGCAGGGGCAGAGTGGGCTCCTCGGTGGGGCTGTGCTGGGCTCCTGCGGGGTTTTCTTGTTGACCAAGTGCTCGCCACCTCAGTTGTCGCTTTTTTGGCTTGTCACAGACTGAGGCGGTACCTGTCCGATTACAAATGGCCTTATGCTGAAAAGAATGAAGAATATAATAACAGCATAAACAAAACCCCAATGCCCTCCCTACCTTTCTACATACATTCCTCCTTGCTTCTTCACCCAGGGTTTCCCTTCAGAGCTGGGCCACGACTTTCTCTGGGAGACAGCGAACGGTATTTAAAATCTAGGTCACGGAGGGAGGGGGAGCGGCGCTGCCGCCCGCGGTACCGGCGGGCAGGGCCCCTCCTGCCCCCTTCCTACCGGGGCTGTGTGGCGCCAAATTATCGTCCCCCCGCCACCATCACCTTAGCGAGGAGAGGGGTGTGGTGGTGGCAAGAACAGGCGGTTATCCCGTTGTTTCAGCCTCTCGCTGCCGGGGTGTTGTTGTGGCGGGCTTAGGGAGGCGCTCCGGGCGCTCCCTCCGGGTCGCCCGCGGGAGGGGGACGTGAGAGAACGGGACGGGGGGAGCCAGGAGGGGGCGCGCTCTCCCCCGCCCGCGCCGCCGGCCGCGGTTTTCCCGTAGCCAATGGCGAGGCGGCGCTGGCGTCCCGCCCCTCGCCCTCGGCCAATGAGAACTTACTACAGTGTTGTGGGGNCGGCTGGTCGATGCGTGCCCGCGGTCTCTATGTGGGTGGGCACGTGTACGTGCGCGTGTGTGGTTGTGCACTGTGTGTGAGTGCGTGTGCTCATCTGCGCAGGGTGCATCCGCACAGCGAGTGTGTGCGGTTAGTGTGCCTGTGCGTGTAAAGGGTGCGTGTGCGTGGAGTGTTGGACTGTGCACGCGTGGTCTGCACAAGCACCCTGTGTGTGTGGTTTGTACCGGGGGTGTGTAGCGTGACTGCTGTGAGCGCTGTGCGTGTGATCACTGCATGTGTACGCAGTGCGTGTGCAAGCTGTGCGTGTGTGCACCGTGTGTCTGTGTACACCAGGTGAGTGTGCGTGGTGTTTCTGTGTGCACCATGTGTATGTGTGTACTGTGTGTGTTAGCCGTGTGTCTGTGTTTGCACTGTATGTGTGCACAGTGTGTGTTTGCGCTGACTGAATCCAGTGTATCTGTGTGTGCACAGTGTGTGTGTGCGCGGCTCGTGTGCGAGCGCTTCGTGGGGGTGTGTGTGACATGGAGTACTGGAAGTCAAAAGGCTGAGGCTCAGCCCGAGACAGATTCTGCAGGAGGCAAGAAATGGAGATAGCAGGATAGGGACACACAGCTCAAGAGAGCTGGCACCCAGTGTCCCCCTTTGCTGGGGCGGGGCTGCCCGGGCTGCCGTGGCCGAGCTGGGATTCCCAGCTCTGCCCGCAGTCCATTGTGCAGGAGGAGGGAGTTATGGCGGGGAGGAGCTGTCGGGGAAGTGCTTCAGGCTCCACAGACTGATGCCTGGTCGCCCACCCGTGGGACAAATGTGGATGCTGTGATATGGCATCAGTCAGGCAAGGTCTCTTTCCTGTCTGTGCATCCTGCTTTCCTCTGAATTCTAGCTGAAGAAAACACCTTGGCCCACTGGGAAGCGATGCTCTTACTGGATTTTCCACCAAGGCGTATTTTTATTTCCTATCTCCAATGAGGCACCGTTTGTAATGAAAATTACTCCAGAGGGTCTGGAATGAGTTAAAATCCACCTCAACCACCTCTGAGTGCCGCAGCTGCAAAGGTTCCAAGTCCTCTCGTCCGTGTTTATTGGGGAAAAGGAACTTGTTGACCCTTTGTGCACTGGTTTGGGGAACCTGGTTTTGGGCAGAGTCTGGCAGGTCTTCCCTCTGTGGCTGTGTAAATGGTTATTCAAGAATTGCATGTTTGGTGGTGAAGAGAAAATTTCTTAGAGATTGTTGAAATTCTGGGGTAGGTGCTATTCTGGTTCAGTTATAATTCTGTGTGTTAATTTAATTAGGATACTGGAGAAGCAAAGCAAAATATGTCCCTTCCAATCCAAACTATTCCATGAAAATCTTATTTCTGAACAGCACCACAAACCAATTTTTGCCTTACCTTGCTCTTTCCATTTAGTATTTGAAGGCTTTTCAAACATGCTGAATTTTGCTTGCCGTAGTTTGCTAGATAGGGAGGGATGGTCTTTGAATTAGTGATTCTTATTCACAGTTGAGGTATGTAAAAATAATCCCTGCAAGGTCTTGTGGGGCAGAGAATATGCTGGGTGTGGATGAGGGATGCGGAGGGGCTCTGCCCTGGCTGCTGCTACTGCTGTGGTAGTGTGGAGTGCAATTCCTTTCACAATTAGCGAACTTGTGTGTCGCTGCCCCAGGAGCTGCTCCCTTTGCTTCAAAGGTTGCTTTGTGGAAATCAAAAGTAGGTTGTTTTTCTTTTTTAGTGGCTGGTCTAGCCATATTTTTAATGAATTGAAGATTTTCCTGCAGCATTGTGGTGGTTGTTAAGGGTTGTGTGTCGCATGTCAGTGGTGCTGATACCCTTGATGTTTATATTTTACGTCGTCTTGCGTCTTCAGTTGCACTTCTGGGGCAATTTTGAGCATTGGGTGTGATTTAAAAGGCAGTGGGGTCCTTTGCATATCTCTGCTGTCATGGCCTTAATAAAGAAGGTGAGGATTTTCTAGGATTCCCATGGACAAACATAATCTGCTGTGGAAGGTAAATATGAGGATAAACATAGTGCTCCTTACCTTGAAAACTCAATTAGAGCCTTATGAAACAGAGAGAAGGATGATTTTTTTATCCTAATATAAACACAATCAGTATTTCCTGTATCAAGTTAGATGACGAGAACAGGAATTAGCTGTGTTTTCATATGATCTCACTATTGCAAGTTAAAACAAATAATCTTATCGGAAGCAAAGCATTTAATGGGAAAGCAGGAATCCTGAGGAGTAAGGACTCCTCTCAGCCTGTTTCCAAACATTGTATGTTCCCAAGGCCTAAAAACGTTTCAGGCAATGATAGTCCAAACCTACAGCTCCTGGCACTGGTATCTCCCTGCCAAGTACCCGTGTGCTCTGCGTGAGCATCCATGGTGTTTTTAATTTGACAGCATTTGATTTTCAGAAAGCAGTAAAACATGTCTCTCCTACTGCCCCGTTTACTGCTTGTTGAGCAGACATTTGAATGGATGGGACATACACTGATGAGGATGTGGCTTATCTAGTGAGCAACCACTTCTACAAATTCATTCATTAGAGATCGAAGTGTTGCTGTGCCAGGGTAGCTTGCAGTGATGTTGAGATGCTCCATGTACTTTGATGCATTGATAGGTGGATGATGATAATGATGATGATGTTGTGAATGTGGCATGTAACATGCTGGAGTAAAGTTGAGTATACAGAAGGGTTGCTGATGGAAGGCAGTGGGTCTGTACTAGGTTTTCAGTAGCAGTTATTTGGCATCTCAAAGGAATCTTGGATTCTTGGCGTCAGCAGGTGAACCTCAGGCTCTTCATCCTTGAGGCCATTCAGTGGAAGTGTTGGCTGACTATCCACAGCATCTGACTAGTTGTTTCTCCTCAAACATCTTTCCTTGTGTTCCCAAATGAGGGGTATTTGCTGAGAGCCTCTTCATTTGGGGGAACTGTGACAGTACCTGTGTCACTGCAGGGTGGGTTTTTCTTCAACCCCTTACTGCCATATTTTACCTATTTCTTGGGAAAAGCCCTAGAAATCGGTGATGCTCAGGGATCTCATGTCCATGCTGGGTGGGAGAGCTCTGAGCTCTCCCCAGGTGTCCAGGCCAGGGATCCCTGCTCCTAGTGGGAGCTTCCCACTCCGCTGTGGATGGAGGCGTGTGTGGGGCTGCAGTGGGGAGCTAGAGCTGAGCTGTACTGGTGTGCCACACTGGGTCAGTGTCTGAACTTACTGGAGCTGCTTTTACATTCCTGGGAGTAAGCTGTGATGAAATCTAAGGGCTTTAATAGGACAGTATGAGGGTCCCTGCAGCAGCCTTGTGGATGCAAATAATTTCCTATCGTAAACCTTATTTTGTACTTTTAAACTCCACTGCAGATCTATCGGTTTCCCTCTAACTTCTGTGCAACTTTCCTAGAGCATTAAGGAATAGCAGATACTCAGGTTGTTCAGGCTTGGAGCTGTGTTTGTTGCTGTCATGTATTTCTCCGGGTAAGTTCAATATAAGGCTTTGCATCAGGGGTAGAAATTGCAGTCTGGGCCTGGGGATCTTTTGCAATTATTCTACTTTGTTGGTGCTTGGCTTTTGCTGTAATCTTGTGTAGATTAAGCAGGCAACAATACGTAAGGATTTCCCTTTATATGTCTCATCTACTGTTTTGATCAGTATTGTGGTTTCTCAAGTTGCAAAGAACTGCAGGATGCGGCATAGCAGGGATTTATCTTTGTCCATCGGATGGATTAGGTAGGAATGTTCATGGCTTGTACTTAATCCAGATTAATATTATTAGTTTCTTTACGTTCAGTCGGTTGTTTACGCTTGTTTTCTGTTTATGTGAATTTTTGCTTGTGTAATGCCACTCACATTGTGTATTAAAAGCCAGTGCTTTTAATTTGTCCATGTAGATCGTGTAGATGGACTAAATCTTTCTCTCTCTCTCTCTCTCTTTTTTCTTTTTCTTTTTTTTCTTTTTTTAAATGAAGCAGTTCCACAGAGAGGGAAATTGTGTGGGCTTGGGGGGTGTGTTCAAGGAATCGTACTCTTCCAGGGCATGCTCCTCCGGACCCTGCTGCATTTCTGATCTGGGATTTTTAAACAAATTCCCATGCCAGCTTGCTTTAGCTGCTGTGCTCAGAGCAAACGTCGACAGCAGTGGTTTGTAATTTATAATTTATAAAGTCTCACAGCACTTGAACTCTGATGCTTTTGGAGGGGACTGAGAATTTTGTATCTGCCTGATCTCAATGCAGAGCCTAAAAGATGTAGGAAGATGGGCAGCTCAGGGGAGTGTTTCTTCTTGCGGGTGGTGGGAGAGCTCCGTGGCTGCCTGGTTGTGTGGCCATAGCCACAGCGTTGGGTGCTTCCCTCCCACACGTGTATTTCTGGGGAGCAGCCCAGTCTATCTGCTGGTGAGGGTGAGTGCCATGGGATGTCAGCCTGGCTTTCAGACATGATCTCACCATGGAATAACTCTCCATGGCTGCCTTAGGAAACCTGGAGCCCGGACTTGTGGAGGATCCTTTGCTCTGTCAAAATTGAGTCCTTCTTACAGGGATCAGCTCAGCCTGAGATGTAACCACAGCAAAACACACTGTGGCTGGAACCTAGGGATGGGAGTATGCTTTGACAGCAGTGGAAGAAGAATTGGGCTAGTTAGCTATTTCTATGAAAACCACAATTCCTTTGAAGCTGCCAGTCGCTGGTTGTAGGCTGATTATTCCGCTCCTTCCCCGCCCCATGGAATGTGTGTGCGTGAGAGAGATAATTAAAAGCTTTTAGTTAAATAAATAACTAAGCTGCTCACGCGGTTTTATAGTAGAATTGCAGAGCCAAGCCCTTGGAGGTGGAACATGGTGTGTGCTGCTGCTGGTCCCACAGCATCTCCTCACCTTCCTGTGCTGGCATGGCCTTGGGGCATGATTCCATATGGACTTTTCAGCCCTGGGGCCTGTGTATCACTGAATATTAGAGTGAGCAGAGTGTAAGTGGGGACAGTCCCACCCCATTATGTCCATGGCTCCAGGCTGTATTTATTCCCTGTTATTCAAACTCTGCTCCGAAGACGGGATTAATAATTCCCACCCAGATGCATCTGCAATGCCTGTGTGCAAAGGAATCAAAAGCATTAGCTGGTCTTTGCAATTCACTCATGAGATGGTCTGGATGCTCTAGGATGGCTTGAAGGGTTGGTTTGGTTTTATCACTTTAACATGGGGCGTGATGGAACGTTTTATGTTCCAGCCCCGGTTTCTGCCTCCATGAGCTGCCTGCAGTGCCTTGAGCCAGGCACTTGGAAAATGAGAAACATGCAGCTGGTAACCTTTCCTGGGGAGTTTTACGAGTCCTTTGTCATTGAGCAGGGGCTGGTTCATGGAAGGATAAAAATCTTTCAGGTCCAGCTTCAGCTGCCCTAGCCAGCAAATATTTTTCCTCCTGCAGCCCTGCCTTGCGTGCTGCCTTCCAGTTCCTGAACCAGTGGATAAGAGGGCCCTATAACCAATGTCAATGTCATAGAATCTCCTGAGTTGGAAGGGACACACAAGGGTCATCAAGTCCAACTCCTGGCCCTGCACAGGACACCCCAGCAATCCTACCCTGTGCATCCTTGAGAGCACTGTCCATTGTCCTAATGCTCCTGGAGCTCTGGCAGCCTTGGGGCTCTGACCATTCCCTGGGGAGCCTGGTCAGTGCCTGACCACCCTCTGGGGGAAGAAACTTTTCCTGGTATCTTACCAAAATATGTCTCCTTGATTACCCCTCTTAACATGAGGGCCAGAGGGAGAGCAGGATGCCCTGGGGCTTTATGGGAAAATGCAAATTTTAGTAGGTGCAGAGGCAGCTCAGGGTGATGTTTTGCAGACTGACAAAAAACTCCCTTAAATCCACAAACAAAAACTGTTGGTCTGTCCTTTAAATACTGGATTCTGTGTGTGTGTAGTGTTTTAGTCCTGTTTGCAAAGACACATATCCTGGCAGTGTCTTGACATACACATCAGGCACAAGCAAATGGGACCCTCCAAGGATGCAGCCCCTTGGAGAGGAGCAGTGGTGAGCTGTCATCCTCCTGGTACAAGGGAGTCCTGTCCTTCATGTACATGAAAATTCAGCTGCTCATTTGGTCTGAAAAGTCTTGAAATCCAGCATTAGGCCGAAGTTTTCTGCCCTAAATACCGATTTTACAACTGTTGGTTGGCATTGATTAACAGGCAAGATGGAAATAGTGTGTTTAAATTGTGGGGGTGGTTGTTGGTGTGAAGTCAAAGGAAGTCACCTAACCAGCATCCCTCTTTCTCCTGCATGAGTGTGTTTAAGTGTATAGAGGCAATAAAAAGGCCATTTATCATGTAAACATACCCTGACACAGGCAGAAGGCAGAGGATGAGTTCCTACAGCTTGTAGGAGGAAGGGGTCATTACATTCCATGCAAGAAAACAGCATTTTTAGGACCCTTAGTAGCATGTATTACAATCTGAGCGGAGAGAAACCAAGTGGGATGAGTACCAGGCACTTCCATGGTGTCCCTCCATCCCTCCTCCTGGGAAGTACCAGCACGGCTACCATGTCCCTCCGTTACTCCTGGGATTGGTGCCGGTGGCCAATGCTGATATCACTGCTTTTTTATCTCCAACTGCCAACATGAAAGTGAGTGTGTGGGGTGAGAAGCTTATGAGAGTCTTGGTGAATACGCACATGAAGTAGCAACATGATAAACTCAATGTAGGCTGCCTGGTCCAGCTGCGGGAATAGCTTTCATCAAGGAAAAGCTGGAAGCTTTTGGGGCCTGGAGAAGAGTTCAGGTGCAGAGAAAATGTGAGTTTTCTGCTGTTTATATATATTTCTAGTCAGAAGGGTTTAAGGACTCCCACACTTGTTTGAAGAGAGGGAACAACTAGAAAGAGGAACTGTTTTGGGAGGGGAAGAATGTAGGGTACATATATATTGCTTTTCCTTGGATTTTCGTGTGCGGCCAGGATCCCCCGGGTGTTTAAACACGATGGAAAAGGGGTCTTGCAGACATGTGGGTTTGCTGACTCACACAGATGAGCTGGCTTCATTCTTCAGGACTTTCTGAAAAATTTAATACTGTCGGGATGGCCCTGGAGAAGGGGGCTTATCTGCAGTGGGAGCAACTGCATCAACACGGGAGGGGTGTGCTGGCGATAGTGGGGGAAAATGGCCATGTGCTGAATTCCTCTGATACTGCTTCTAGTGAGTGCCGTAGTTTCCTTAGACTTCTGAAGGGGTTTGTTGTTGTTGTAACTGCTGCTTCTGTTATTTCCATCAGGTCTACCTAGATGCTGCCTTCAAAAAACACTTCCTTTGTTTATGGGTGGCAGTAGCAGTTTGTTTGCTTCCACCCGTCTCTGCTCTTTCCTTTGCTTCTCCAGGAAATGGTGGAATAAAGCTGGGGTTGGTTAATGAGGTCAGAGCAGCTGTTGTGCCCATCGTGGTGCAGGACCCCATCCCTGCCCATCTCTTCAGTGAGGTTTGGGATGCTTCATCCCCTTGATAACGAGAACCCGAGGGACTCGTGGTGTCTAAGCATGTTCGTCTCAAAAAATGACCTTTTTTCCTTTGTTTACACACTGGAGCAAGTTTTTTTATGTTGTTTTGTTCTGAAGCAAGATGCTTTGAGTAGCTGGTGTCTCCCATCCCCTCAGTTTTGGGGCACCAATGCAGAAAACATTTGTCTTCGTGGTTCAGGTGCTCTTACTCCCACCTGCAAACATCCATCGGACACTGGTGGGGCAGTGGCACGAACAGTGTTAGTGGCTTCATGTTTTGCAGCTGCTGCTCTTGGCTTATTTAAAAATAATGATTGACTCTCTTCATCTACCCTGATGATGACAAATGGCGATATTCCTTTTGCAGAGATGTGGTTTATTAAAAAAAGATCCCCGTTGCATGATGAATCGAGAGGGAGCGCTCGGGGAAACTGAATCTATTAGTGTTACTTGCCTGCGTGCCTCCGGAGGCAGGAATGGGAGTAGATAATGGACATGAGGGATGAATTCACAAAGCAAGGAGGCTTGCAATTACAGAGAAATTTGGTATTTCACTGTGATGCTTTTCTTGCAGGTTTATTTCTTCTTATGATTGAGCTGGACTCTCTAGCATGAGCATTGCTTGGTTATTGCACTGGTGGGTTTGATCTGCACAGTGCTAATCACAGCAAAGGCTGGTGATCTGGAAATGCAATTATGATATACACAGCATATACAAATACAGTGGAATTAAACTTTTTTCTCCTTTTTTGGAGGTAGATGCACAGCTGCATCTGTGCCAGTGATAAGGTTCTCTGCAGACATAGGTGAAGGAGAGGTACCAGCCCCCTGTGCCTGCAGCTCCATCACGCACAGGTTCAGGAGGTTGGAAGGTGTGCGCGAAGCTCATTGGTGTCTCAGCGAGGTGCTAACCTGGTTACAGGGTTGGCTCTGTTTGCTGGGCTGATGCTGCTGGAGGAAGTGGTTGTACATTAACCATTTCTCGTGATTTCTCAGCACACACAGTTGTAAATAACTCCTGTGGTAGGAGCAGATGCAAAAAGCACTCAGCCCTGGCTTTGCTGTGCAGAGGTACCACCTCCTGCCTGGCCTTTGAAAACACAAATGTGAGGAAACGAAGAACTCTGCCCTTTTGATGTATTAACTACAAAATCAGCTGAAAATTTGTTGATAGATTGTGCTTGTTTTGGAAACAGTTTAACCTTCTGAAACTTCTGACTGTGGCAGAAAACCAAGGAGTTATGAGTTATACTGAAACTGAAGCTTGATTAATTGTTAACTTTCGTAGCACTTCAGCTTTACCACTAGAAAAACACTACAGGATTAGTGGAGAACTTTTTTTTTTTTTTTACTAAAAACACTTGTTCTAATAAATTTTCTCGGCTGGGAGGGAGAGAGCATCAACTGGAGCTGCAGCTGTGCACCTCTGAAACAGGAGGTTTGTGAGTGGGTGGTTCCTATCTACCTCAAGTGTCTGCTTGTGTTTTTCCCCAATTCCCTTCAGCAGAAACACTCCCTGAGAAAATATTTTGAGACATTTCTTTGAAACAAAAAACAAGTAGAGAGAGAAAGGCACAAGCCTCTCTGTTGTAAAGCGTTGTGAGAGCTTTGCTATTGGAGCAAGAGCGTTTGGGATTTAGGAAAACAGGGCAGACACACAGCTGGCTGCACCTCATGACGCTGAGCATCACCTCAACATCCCTATGTCAGCCAAGCCCAGCAGTTGCTCAGTTCCAAATCTCCAGAAGAAACAGTGACTGGGGGACGTGCAGTTTTTGTCTGTTTTTCCGAGTTAATCTCCTTGCACTGCTTTCCCACCCATGGACTGTGGTTTTAGCTAGTCACAAGGTGTTTCACGGGTGCAGTCAGTTCAGGTGCTGCGAGTCAGAGATGTCTGGAGATGAGTCACTAGAGCTCAGGATGGGGCAAGTTTCTTGAAAACAAGAAAACAGGCTTTGTGAAAACTTAAAATTAAGAGTTGATTCCCAGACACGAAAAGATCCAGACCTCTTGGTTTCATCAGTGATGAGCTCTTTGATGGTGCTTTGGGAAATAGGCTTGAAATTTGTTGCTGTGTTAAAAAAAAAAAGTGTCTTTGCTGCTCCTAGCAGTGAATTATATTTTTTAAAAATGCAGATTGGAAAAAAATTCAGCTTGGAGCAGTGCAGATATTTGATTTTTAAGTTGATAATTTGTCACACGAGTAATTATCCAGTGTGGTACCCAGCACAGTCCCTTCTGGCTTTTGCAGTGATCATATATATGATCTGCACTTACTGCGGAGAAAAATGGATGTGGCGCTTGCATTTTAGTTGGAGGACTGGCTTTTTTGGGTTGAATCACTGTAAATGGGGATGTGTGTGTTTCATTTGGAATCTGAGATCCACCCATTTGGTACTAATGAAGTGTTTGGTATAAGCCACCTGCGGCAGAAGCCTATGCAGCCATTCCCAATTTCCCAATGGCATGAGCATGTGTATGCTTGTGTGGCACCTCCTTATTTTAAACCATGCTGGAAGTTGGTTTTGCTGCTTAAAATGAACTTCTGTAAAGTCGCAGCTTGCTGGGTGACCACTAATTGATTTAATTGCTGCTCTTAATAGGAAATATATTGTGGGTTATAGAAGCATGTTCTGCTGCTCCACAGTACTTGACCGACACTGTCCCAGATGTGGGATGTGTTCCTGGTGTCCCCATGCAGGCGTGTCCCTGGTGTGAGCAGTTCAAGCCACCATGGTGTTCCCTGCTCCAGTGCTACAAGATGGGTTTTTCTCAAACCCTTGTGTTTGGCAGGGTCTGGGAGCAGAAGTGAAGCACAGAGAAGAGTTATTCACCTTTTTGTTTTTCCTCTTGTATTTAGAAATATAGCACTGATCTTCCCTGCTGTTGTCGACTGAGTTCTGTAGTGCTGTTGGTGAAACACTTTGAAAGTGCACTGGACCATGCAAAGAGAAATACATTTTGAGAAAAAAAATCTAATATTCAATTAAAAAATGAGTAGATAATCATGGTGAAGTGCTGTTTCCTTCTGGCATGTCGCTGTTTCACACAAGTGGCACTGCATCTGTGCATTGTACAATAGACATCTATTTGTAGAAAGGAAAAAAAGAGGCCAGAGTTTATGGGATCTTCCTCCAAATCCAGCAGAAGGATGTCTTGCACTAGGGGGATTATTAAATCTGAGCAATGTGAGTTGCAAAATAACTTGTTATGCTGCTGTCTGCAGAGGCCACTCTGTGAAGGCAAATGGGTGTTCCGTGCCCTTCCCGAAGGCTCATGCTGTACTCCTATGTCCCTGGGCTCTGCACAGGGAATTGTTTTGGGTCTTAACCTCACAGGTCTGTTGTTAATGCCTGAACAGCTCAGTTCTTGGTATAAAGGGACCTGTGCTTGAAGGGCCACAGTATTCAGGCATTTCTCCCAGAGAGTTTGGGGTCTTCATCCTCCTGGTTTTGAGTGCTTTGCCAAAGGCACTTAAAACTCATGGGCATTTATACTGCACTGGCTGCTGTTGCTGGTGTGTGCCCTTAATCCCAGAGATTTCTGGGTTAACATCCCCAGGCTTGAACTGGTGCTGTGTTTTGTTGAATCCCATTGGGAAAAACGGATATTTATTGCTGTGGATACTTGGGGGATCCAAAGGGCTGCTGAGATCTGGGCACTGAGGCTACGATGCTTATCCTCTGTTTCACCAGACCTGCCCTTCGTGCTCAGGACTGTTAATCCACGACTGAGATGAGGAATCTCTGTTTCTTCTCCCAGAGGAGAGACTGGTCCTGGATGCTCCAGCTCCGTGCAGTTCAGCTGGCAGCAGTCTCGTACTCAGGGTACTCTGTAATTAATGTCGGCTCTTGAGCGCCGAGTAATTGGGACCAGTAATTGGATGGTAGCTTAAGAGTAGGAGCACGGTTAAATAAAACAAGCAGGCTTGCAGTCGTAATGTCGACAGGTAAAACGCCTGGGAAATGGCAAATCCACATGGCAGTGATGCCAGCAAGGTCCGTGCTCAACGCAGGCGCTTCAAAGCCAAGGCAGCGAACCAAAGCCTGTGGAGCAGGGCAGGGCAGGTCCTCTTCTCCTTCCCTGGGTGCTGAACAGGGGACACAACCTGGTAAGGCAAGTACTTTTTAAATATCTCCCATGCTTAGGAATAAGAGAATGAAGTGTTTGTGTTGTGGAGTTGTAGGTCTCTTCTAAAGAGTTTTTGCAGCCTGTTTAGCTGGGGAGCTGGAGTGAGCTCAGGCCATGCACTGATGTCGTAACCAGAGACAAGGTCATTGCATTTGTTTCTGTCTTGTTTTTGCTTTTTACTTTTAAACTACGCTTCTTGCCACTGCGAGGGCTCCCATTTCTCTACTTTTATTTTCCGTATTGCCCTGCTCAGAGCTTACACTGGCGAGGAGGTGCCTCTCAGCTAGCTCAATCTGCTCTGACCTCGTTTGTATGTTCATTATTTTCATCTTAGAGGGGAACAGGCAACTATTTACCTTCAGATTGTGTTTATAGAAAGAGTACCTGAAGGAAGTGCAAAGGAGGTGGCTTAAGAATATATTTATTGGAGGAGCAAAGAGCAGGTGTGGCAGGAGCTGCCTGGCTGGGGCAGCTGGATGAGCTCACCGATGCTTTTTGCTCTCTCCACTCTTTCACCCTGGCTTCATTTGAAGGGTCTTCTCATGGCAGTTTTAACCCGAACAATGATATCACCAGAGCCTGCAGAAAAGAGGATTTGTGTGGCATTTTATTCCCTTGTGCTGCATGAATGTGGATTTCAGCAATATTGTTGTGTGGCTCCTGCTGTCAGCAGCACAGTGAAAAGAGTGGCTCACTTGTCTGGAATTGTGACTGTGGGACTCGCAGCCCTTTAGCAGCATAATTCTAGCTGTGGCTCTCCATTTAGTCCTCAATACTGGGCAAGACCAGTTGATTTTGGGTCAAAAATACTGAGAATAATATGGTTTATTCTTAATTTGCAGTTGCTTTTGGTACTTGATAAATACCTGAGCTACACTGAGTCCCTGTGAGTCTGTGGAGCTTTCAGCTGGATGAAGCACTCTTGGGCTCAATGTGACTTCAGCTGTGCATGAAGCAATTGCACAACTGGGATTTAAATATAGAAAAGAGAAAAATGAGCAAAGCTTCTCCAAAAATGGAGGTTGTTCCTACCACCATTATATTGTTGGGGGTTTGTGTGTATACACACAAGCACACACTTTGAATAGAATAAGGATTATTTTGAGACCTAACTCATAAGTATCGATGGGATGCTAAATTGTGTACATAAGACCAATAGCTTATCCAGAAAGCACCACTAGCCCCATGTACAATTTATTTTAATAGGGAGAAATTTAAACCGGCTGCTGTTTTCTGCATGTGCTTTATCCCTACTAAAGAAAATATTTTGTCTTTATTGGCTCTTCATTTATTTAAAAATATCTCAGTGTTAAAACAGTTGGAAGCTGTTTACTGTCATCTTCTCAGCTGATTGGTGGCTGGCAGTGTCCTGGCTGTGCCATGGCAGGTTGCATTGGCACCAGTGGGAGTGGAGAAAGCTGGTTTGCAACTTCCAAGTGCTGCCCCAGTTTCCCCAGTGCACATGCCCACCTGACTTCATGCCCAAGCTCCCTTTAATGCCCTCAGGGACGTTAAACTTCTCCCAGTGTGGCATGTAATACAGGATAAAAGGAAGAGGACTGGGGAGTGAAGTGTGAGTGGGCGGGGAAGGGGGTCCTAGGCAGCCCCTGGAAGTGGGGAGAAGTTTGGAGGGAATCAGGGGGTGGTGGAAGAAAGAGCAGGGGTCATGGAAGAAAGAGCAGGTCTGGTGCAGCCAGACGGGAGGGTAGGAGAGATCCTTTTAGTGCATGTTGTCCATGGAGCTCCTGGGTGGAGCAGTGTTTGGATCAGCAGGATTAAGTGGCTGGAGGAGAAGGTGCTGCATCGTTTTGTTCAGAAACACAAGGTCCATCCAGGGGCACCAGTGTGATACTCAGCACTAACCCTGCTGTGGTGTGCTGGGTGGCAGAGGTGGGTGTTGAAGAGGTAGAAAATACCTCTTGAGAGCCGGTGGAATGTGACCGTGCTGGTGTTTGTTCAGTCAGTTCACAATCCACAACAGCCTCCCACACCAGCCCATCTAGCGCAAAAAGGAGGGCGGCAACCGAAAATATGAGCAAACAGCCCCTGAATGTGGGTGCAAAGTGTATTTCTGACCCCTCCCTGCTGTACTGAGGGTGAACACAACTTCCTTTTCATTTCTGTAGTCTGAAGAAAGCTATGTTTGTGTACATTTCCTCCACGCAAATAATTGCAGCGACCCTGGGCTGATGCCGGAGCTGAGCAGAGGGTGCTGCGGGGATCAGCATAGGGTCTCCAGTGTTGAAAAAACCCTCACAGTACCATCTTATCTTCCATCCCATTCTTTAAATCAATGCTCTCCCTTCCCCCCGTGATGGTATTTAATATCCTGTTCACTATTTCCTACTGCTTATAGGCTAGGCTGCTGGCTGGAGCTCAGCTGCTGTGCCCTGGTGAGCCATTAGTGCATCAGGATGGGATCTGGGGCAGTAATTCAAAGCAGGAGTGAGCACAGGTTCCCTGTGGGATAATGCTGCCACGGCTCTGTGGGCAGGCAGAAGGTGTCAGTGTCATTATTTTGGTTCTGCAGCAGAAGTGGGGGTGATAAAGTGCTTGCTGGGTGTTTGCACTCCCAGAGGATCGAAGGGATTCCTGACAGCTGAGCAGCTGGAGTGGAGCATCCCATTGTTCGCCTTTAACTGAGCTGCTGAGTGGTGATGGACCAAAATCATCAGGATAGGCACTGAGATGCCATCCTTCCATCCTGTGGGTCAGTATTGAGATGATTGCCTGAAATGGTCATTTTTTTGCTGTAAACTTCTGAGAGCTGCACTCCCATTCTGCGGCCTCATACTGCCAGTGGTTTCTCTGCTCTGGAGTCACCTGAATCCTGCCAAAGAAACAGGTGATTATTTAATGAAAATAGCATTTCCAAGCTGTGTGTCTTGTTAAAGCATCCAGAATGCCACGTTGTGTCATCTCCCTGTTGTGTCTTCTTCCCGTTGGTGACACTGCACAGCCAGTGTGGGAATTCGACAGCAATTTTGATCCAAAGCCATCTCCAGTGAAAATGGTTGTTTGTAAATGTGTTGCATCGGATGTGTCAATGGATGTAATTAAGGAATGAAGACTGCTGCACAGTCCTAATTAAGGGGATTAGAGACTAAAGCTGCCTGATTTCACTGCTGGATGGAAAAAACAGACGGGTGGAAACGGCTGGAGGCTGAGTCTTGGGGGAGTGGGAGGGATTCTGCTGCACTCCGTTGGCTCACGAAAGGAGCAGCTCTGGGGGGGTGACACGACTTAGCTGCTCTGCTACATGTCCATAACTGCTGACTGCACATGATGGTATTTAATTGCTGCTTCACATTCCCCTTCTGTTTGGTTCCTGTTCCTGGTGGGGATGGGAGGATTTTCATCCCTGCCGGCCCTGCTGGGGTGCCGCCTTGGGAAGGTAACAGTTGTGTCACCCCATGTTAGTTTGGTGTCATGGTGTCTCCCACCATCTAGGTACCCATCCCCAGCTCTTTTGCTGTTCTGGATGGTGCTGTAGGATCTTGTTGTGTAGAAGCAGAAGCGAGATGTGTGTGAGGACATGGGGCAGAACCTCGGCATCCCTGAGGTGCTTTTTGCATGCACAAAACAGACCAAATTGTGCAAATAGGGTACAAAGTACATTGTGCTATGGGAATATTAGGAAGCTGTGCTCACCAAGGGCTTTTCCCTAGCCTTGCTAAGAGGAGACTGACTTTGTTATAGGATGGGGAGTGCCAGCGAGGATGTCTCATTAATCCAAGCACTGATATCCCATTGCTTTTTTAACTATGAGCGGGTGTCACCTGCCCTGTGGTGCAGGATCCCTGGAAGGACTCTGGAGAACGTCCTCTGTGTGGGAGGTGTTGCAAAACCCACTGTGATTTTCCAGGATTCATCTTCTCCTTTGCTACCCAGTTTGTGGAGCCACCCCAGGGTCAAGGGTGACTTTGTGGTCACTGAGCATCACGAGCAGGAAAGATGGGAAGAAAACCATCCCTATGGAGGTGGTGTGAAGTGTCTGAGCATGTTCCTGGGACATGCAGTGTTCTTCTGGTGCTGCATTCATTGGGGCAACATCCTTCTGGGGCCCTGGTGGCCGTGGAGTTTGTCCCAATCAAACAGAGTCAGTACCTTGGGGCTTTACAAACAGCTTCTGACTCCTGGCTCTGAGTGTTTGGGGGAACAGCTGAGTGACTGGTTTTCTGCCTGTTGCCTGTAGACCAGGTCTATTTGGAACATGGTTACACCCAGGTTTTGGATGTTTGCCTGCTCTCCTTGGGCATAGACAGGAGCCTGCAGATGTGCAGTGGGATTGTCCTCATGGTCTTTTGTTCTGGGAGTGGTGCAGAGTTTAACCATCACCTGCAATATATTTTAAAAAAGGAGAAAAAAAAAAAAGAGGGGAGCTTTCTGGAGGAGGTGTCTCCCCACCTCCCTCCTGTGCACAGTGCCCACAGAAGATGCTTTGCTGTTCCCAGTCTTGAGGCAAGGTCAGCAGCATCCCAATTTGCATTCCCCATTGCTATGTGTCTTGGGGAGCTGCAGCCAGCTTGGAGTGGGCTCTGCTGCTTTTGTTGGGGGACCTCAATTAGCTCTTAGTGGGCTCTAAAACCAAGCTGCCTGGTCTTGTGAGTTTTGAAATTGTTGAAGGTTGGGTTCTTTCTGTGATACTGGGAGTTTACAGCTTGAGGTTTGTGGTGGGAATGGATTTCTTCTCCTTCTCTGTGCTGTTGTGTGGGATGCTGAGCCCTGAAAGAAGAGGAGACTTCAGAAAGGGGTGGGCCTTCCTGAAACAAAGCCTTCCCCCAGCTCAAGAGCAGCACAGGCTGCCGTGTGCTGATACCTGTGGTGTTTGTACCCACTCAGTGAAACTCGGCTTCAGAACCCCCCTGCTCGCTGGCTCATTCCCCTGGGCTCCTTGGAGCTTTTGCTGTCCCAGCTGTGTCTCCAGAGCCAGCAGCCGTGGCTGTGCTGGATCTGGCTCATTCCGTTCTGGTAGGTGCTGAGGAGACCTCCAGCTTCTTCATCCCCTGTGTTGCTCTGCAGGTGTAAGTGACTGGGGTTTGGCGAGAAAACCAAGAATTGAGGAATTTAATAGGCAATCTGCAGCTGGCCAATGCCTTCCTGCACTCCTAGGTAAGGGTCATTAATCTTTAAAAGTGCAATGTTCAGGCTGATAATTACTGTAAAGGTAATTTTAGTTACCTCGCAGCCCTTGTTTCACTGCTCGATGGCGGCAGTGAGCATGTGAGGGCAAACCAGGTGAATCAACTCAGTCTGGCAGCTGGTACAACTTCTTAAAACTCATTAAAACAGCACAAAACCACATTGCTGCGCCCCTGGGCAGACCCTGGGTCTGGCACTGGGTTAGGCACTGTGTCCTGGGGGTTTCCCTTGCTGCAGGCTCTTGTGGGGGAGAATGGTGTTTCCTCTGCATTAAATATGTGGAGTGTTGTCAGGAGAAAAGGTCTTGGAATCAACTTTGGTAGTGCTAACTTAAGTGTCCTTGACAAGTTGAGGGCGTTGTGGGTGTTCAGCCTTTAGAAAAGAATGCCCCAGGGAGACCTTAGAGCCCCTCCCAGTGCCTAAAGGGGCTTATGAAAATGAGGGAGAGTGGCTTTTTTACACAGGCAGATAGTGTGAGAACAAAGAGGAATGACCTCAAACTGACAGAAGGCAGGATTAGGTGGGATAGTGGGGAGAAATTCTTGCCTGGGAGTGTGGGGAGGCCCTGGCACAGGGTGCCCGGAGGAGCTGTGGCTGCCCCTGGATCCCTGGAAGTGTCCAAGGCCAGGTTGGATGGGGCTTGGAGCAACCTGGGATAGTGGAAGGTGTCCCTGCCCATGGCAGAGGGTGTAACGAGATAAGCTTTCAGGTCCCTTCCCACCCAAACCATTCTAGGATTCTGTGATATTTGATGGCAATTTTGAAGTAGTAAGCCCAGCTGAAAGCTGGAGGTGAGGACGTTTTCATCCAGCTTTTTCAGCCAGCTTTCATCAGGGCTCAGCAGAGATCAAGCCTAGCGCTTGTTCTCCCAGCCCTTCGTGTGGTTCCCTCAGATAGTTCAAATATTGTGCATTTCTTGTGTGCTAATAACATTTAAATAGCTGCATGATTATGGTTATTTTTAATGAATTTGGGGCTTTGTACCAGGGTGTGGCAGATATATTTGAGGCACTTGGGTGAATGCAAATTGCGTTAAAGCCGCGCAGTAACAAATGAAGCACTTAAGTGCAATGTCTCTGGCACGAAAGGGAGGAACAGCCCATGTGTGTGAGCCGGGGCAGTCAATGATGGAAAGCCTGTTAAGAGGTTTTAGCGTCAAACATCCTTATGGCTTTTGGTGCAGCAGCGTTTCATCCTGGCAGGTGCCTCTGTGTCTGTGTGTGTGTGCGTGTGTATGTGTGTGCAGGGGTGGTATTTATCTAGCAGGCAGCTCTTTATCAAAGCAGCGTGCAGGGCCCTCTGGGCTTCTAATTATAGCTTTGGTTTGGAAGCAACCAAAGGGAGAACAACAAAGCAAAAAGTGCTTTACTCCTGTTCTTGGGAAATTGTAAGGAAAGAGTATGAGCCCTGTTATGTTAAACCTTGAGTGTAAATGAGGCACAGTGTAAGTAAACACATCTGTGTTCAGGCAGGAGAAAAAACTTTATTAATAATTCATGGGAAAAATCCTCCTCTTCAGCTGATGGAGAGCTATTGCTTATTTCTGTTGAACTGTTGCTTTAGCAAGTGAAGTGCTCCTGCAGGGAGAGCCATCGTCACACGCAGCGGTGGCATTGTCATCTCTGCTGTGCTGTCATCGCCACTGCGGGCAATTCCTTCGGTGCAGAGTCAGGAGTGGCTGTGATGGAGTGACCTGCTGGGATGGAGCCTGTCCTTGCCATTGCCTCCCTGTGATGGAGTGACTCGCTCATGGTGCTTTTGTAAGCATCGTTCTTGCTGCTTTTCTTTGCACAGATTTCTGGTGCCTGCTGGGTGCCTATGCTCCCCATTTCCATGGGAGGCTGGTGGAGGGAGCAGCCCCAGGATGTTATCTGCACCATGCAGGGTGCTGAGCTGCTTGTAGGGTGGGGATAGGCTTGGATGGATCCCTCCCTCCCTCCCTCCCTCCACCGGGTCAGGCAGATACCGGCCCTTTGGGCAAAGGAGGGTTTTGGAGTGACTGCTGCCTGCCAGGCTGAGCCCCTGTGTCCTCCAGGAGGGTTTGGAGACTTGTTTCTGCAGAAGAAGCCCTGTCAGGCACTGTGTGTTTGAGACCAAACCATGTTGTTTCTGCTCTGGCCTCTGCTGCAGAGGGGAAGGGAGCCCCAAGAGTTACTGCTTGCTACTGAATCGGAAACAGCACTTGTATTAAACTGATGCTTTTCTTAGTCTTCTTAGCCAACTACTGCGTTGCAATGGGAGGAGGGATAGTCTATGAGCAGTTTTTGCTGGCAGTCTGGTGCACGTGCCTTCTCCGTGTCTCTGTTCTGGGTCCAACTGCTCCAAGTTCAAGTGAGTTTTCCAAACAGGTTCCACATGGGCAGCCTTTCCAAACCCATTGCTGTAGACAAGGCCCCAGTGACAAGTACATGTTTTCGTTTAAATTTCAGCACTTCACCAATGAGCAAAGCCCATGAATTTCCATGTAAGGAATTCTGTAACATCCAGGAGGATTTTTGAGGATACGGAGGAGGAGCTCTCAGCTCCCTTTGGTTGTAATGCACTTACTGCTCCATTTAGTCAGGTCATTTTATAAGCCCAGTCTTCAATTTGACATAAATGATTTGCTTTCAGCAGATGGTGAGCTACTATTTTTGCCCTCATTTAAATAGGAAAGCTGTACGATAGCAGGAGATGGGAGAGGGGCACGGTGCTGCTGATATGCAGTAGATTACCAGGGCTGGTCTGGTGAGAATTAAATCCGAGCAGTTGTAATATGCCATCTGTGTTGTGTTGGGTGGTTTATTTTTCCCCTGTTCAATGAGGCTCCTGAAGTCTCCTGTTACTCTCCAGGTCAGACTGAGTGACAGCATCCTTTTTGTTCAGGATCTAAAGTACCAGCACAGAAAGACGAGGCACGTTAATTCTAAGAGGGGTTATAAAATGTCAGCACTAATTATTCCTCTAATAAAATGTATTAAATAAATTCTGAAAGGTTCTGAGTCTTTCGAGTATTTTAAAGTTGTTTGAATTTCTGTTGAGAGTCTTATTTTATTGCATTTGAATTTCTTACTTTGTTTGACACCCCAAGGCAAACAGCTCTATGCAATGGTCATAGAATCCCAGACTGGTTTGGGCTGGCAGAGACCTTAAAGTCCATCACATTCCAACCCCCTGCCATGGCTAGGGACATCTTCCACTGGAAGAGGTTGCTTCAAGCTCTGTCCAATGTTTTCTTTACTGTAGTAAAAATCGCATGTAGGACACGTAACACACATGTGGAGCGAGTCGTGCTGGTGGCAGCTGCAGTTTCCTCCTCTCCCACCCCCACTTCTGTTGCACGTGCACCAGGTCTTGACAAAACTGAGTTTTTTCAGGCTGTGCTCTCTATTTCAAGCAGCGTTCTGTGTAGTTTCCCTGGTGAATTATGAGCTTTTCACGCACATTATGAAATGGGAAGGAACACATTTTTAAAAAACCCACCACACTGTTGCTGAAACTATTTGATTTTTGCCTATTTTTAGCAGAAATTTCTGTCTTATCATTGTCTCCAGCTCTTGCTGGAGCAGCAGTGTTCAGTGAAGCCACACATTTTTGCGTAGGAAGGTCAAGACAGTTTGTCCCACCCGTTATCTGGTGTTGGGCATCTCTGTGAGACAGTTTGTGTTTCCAAGAACTGAGCCTTCCCCATGGACAGTCCTTTTTCTTCTCTCTCTGAAAGACTAAGCCACTGGGAATTAAGTAAGTTATTACATAAGCCATAAGTCATTTTTTCGAGGCTTGGAAACAGGGCTAAGTTAGATTTTTCACTGAACTACAGACTGGCTTGAGTTGGACAGAACCTTAAAGCCCATGTCATCCCACCCCCTGCCATGGGCAGGGACACCTTCCACTATCCCAGGTTGCTCCAAGCCCTATCCAGCCTGGCCTTGGACACTTCTAGGGATCCAGGGGCAGCCACAGCTTCTCTGGGCACCCTGTGCCAGGACCTCCCCACCCTCCCAGGCAAGAATTTCTTCCTGATTTCTAATTAACCCTTCTTCCTTCAGCATAGGTTCAGTTTACTGTCACTAAACTTACTGGGTGCCTAAATAAGAGAGACTGAAGTAGGCTGACAGGTAGGAGAGGGTGACAGACACATATCTAAACATACCTGTTTCATTGAGCCTCTGTGACTTGTTATGGAACAGCCCAAATGAGCAGCACTGTAATTTCCAGGGAACTCAGGTGCCATCATTTAGTGAGAACCTTCCAGAGCACAGGTGCCATAAGGAAGGGATTTAGCTCTCTCTTGAGGATTGAAGGCTTTCTCAACAGGGAGCTGTTGTGGTATGTTGAGCTATTCTAAAATCTTTTAGATAAATCTCTGTGTGTCTGTGCAGACTGGAAAATGGGGATGGTTTGGCTTATATTGGGGTTGTCTTCTGATGTCTGCAAGAGCAGAACCCATGGAGCCGTGTGGGGATGAAACTGAGTTTAGCCGTCATCTGCTCCCCAGATAATTAGTGCAGGGTGGATGGGGCTTGGAGCAACCTGGTCTAGTGGAAGGTGTCCTTTCCAATGCCAAGGGGTTGGAATGAGATGAGTTTAAGGTCCCTTCAACCCAAAGCATTCCATGATTTTATGGTTGAACTGTATATGTTGGGAGCAGGGTGAGCAGTGAGCACTTTCGCTCCTTTTAAGTCTGTTTTGTTTCTGGGATTTTGATGCAGGAAAGAGGGATGAGTATGTATGAAATACACCAAGCCCGCAGAGATGTTGTGTGTTCCCTACAGTACCAAGCTGTGCCCTTGGCCAGAAAGAAGGATAAACACTGAGGTTGGGGGGTTCAGGTATTGGGGGGCTGTAGGGTGTTCACAGGTACAGCAGGTTCAGGAGGTGCCCGTATACTGGTTTGCTTTGACATTTGGTGTTCAGAGTTGCTGATGCCTTTTAAGAGAAGATCTGTGGAGCTCCCTCTTCATCACCAAAGCACCGACATTCCTGAGGAGGTCCAGGTCCTCCCCTGAGGGTTGCTCTGGTTCAGATGAAGGGGGATGTAGCTGGCGGGAGGTCAGCCCATGGTGCAGGTGTCTTCAGCAGGGTAAAGCCTGTTTTCTGCTGTGGAAGTATTTAACGCCTTTCTCTTCAGGTTGCTTCCTGTTGCCAAAGCCTTCTTATCTGGAGAAGGTTCTTCAGCCTAAAAATCCTTAGACATAAATACATATTTGTACTCTTTTCTGATGAGATTGTTACTTTGAAATCTCTTTCTGGGATCGTATCTGAGTTTTGTTGTAGTTTGCTTATTTCCATAGTGTTTAACACCTTCTCCACTCCAGACTTATGAAGAGCTTGCCTTTTACAGGCTGTCTGACATCAAGCCTTCAGTCTCCACCAAAGAAAGCCCCCCCCAGATGAAGTATTTACAATGTGGCAGCTCAGAGCAGGAGGTGAGCAGCACTGCTTGAGGGCTCATACAATAGCAGAGCATTCTCCTCCAGCATCCAGGGAGCTCCTGAGGCACCTGCTGGCTCAGCAGAATTGCCTTATGGAATAGCAAGGGAAAAAAATTTAATTTAAATAAAAACCTGCTTGTGGTTTGGCTGTGGGCAGTGCTTTCTCCAGGGGATGGGTTGAAGAACAGTGGAGCAAGAACCTCGCTCTTTGTGTCTGCTCTGCTGTGGGCTGGGTTGGAAACAAAACACCACTTGGCACCCATCTCCTTGCAGGAAAGGTCCTTTTCTTCGTTGTATAATCATAGAATCACACGCTGGCTTGGGTTGGAAGGTTTACAGACCATCTTGTTCCACCCCCTTGCCATGGACAACCTCTCAGTTACGTTACTTACTTACAAATCTCTGCTTTTGATAATGGATGTAAGGGAAACCAATTCTGAGCATAAAACTTCCAAGGGAGGAAGCCAGCCGGGAGCCCACGCATTGGAGCAGTGCACTCAGGTCTTGCAGCATGATGTTTGCTGTACCCAGTGAGTTATTGGTGCTGGCAGCTATGAAATGTTTATTGGGAAAGGAAAGGCTCCTACGTGCCCATCTCCGCATCCCCAGCACTGCCGAGTGGATCTGGCTGAGCTGCAGAGTGGTTCTCGGGGGATGGAGGAAAGACAAGGAGATGTTTGCTCATCGCCAGCCAGACCCACCTTCCTGTGCTGGGAGAGGTCCATGACTGTGGCTTTGAAATGTAAACAAGTCAACAAATCTTGTTCCAAATTGTTGGTGTTTAAAGAGAGAAAAGTACATCCAGAGGAAATGTTCCTTTGTGGACTGTCCCTGGGGCTTCCTGCGGCTGATAAGAGAGGCTCCTCAGCTATGCCCTCCCCACCGACGTCATCTCCAAAGCCTTAGTTCTGCGTTTTTGGTTTGAAGAGCAATGCGTCCAACATTGTGCGTTTTGATAACGATTCCTACAAATGCGTTTGTTCAAAACAAACACAGTAGGAAGCAACTACAAAGCAGGCTGCTCCAACAGCTGGTGCCAGAGGGAGCTGGCTGTTGGTGTGTGATTGTGGTGGGACAGGCTTATAGAGCATCCCTTCCATTCCGTGTGTGCTGGGGCATTGGGAGCTCTGCCCTGGGCTCTGGCATAGCGGGTTTGGGGTGATGGGTGTTTGGCTGAACAGGGTCCTTGGCCTCTTCACTGCCTTGTGGCATCTCCAGGAGTTCTTGGAGAGCTGATGAGAGCAGAAATTGGCTGCGTGGTGGCTGGGGTTCTCTGCAGTAGGAGCCATGGGTTGCTAACAGGGCCAGCAGCATCTGTGGCAAGGGATTGCAGGAGGAAGGGGAGCAGAAGTAAAAGCTGCAAGGATAAGTCACACATGTGCTGCCATCTGCAAACTGCTTGCTGACACATCTGGCTTTGGGCACTCTCTTTGCCTTGTAGCATCCCTGGTCCCTTGGGTGCCCATGATGCAGGTTCTCTGCTTGGGTGCCTGTTTCCTCAGTGCAGGTTGGAAGCTGCTGTTTCAGTGGCCTCTGCCGCTCCACTGGGTTTAGAAATACCCAGAACAGCTCATGGAGGGGAGATGGTGAGTGGAGAGTAATTCTGTCTTCTGCTTCTGCAGGAGACCATGCTAAAATGAGCCCTGCAGCTCGTCCCCGAGGCTGGCTGGTGGGGCTGAGTCCAAGTGAAAAAACCCAACGAAAACCCCAAACCAAACCTTGTAACCTCAGGAAATTTGTGTTGCTGCAGAAACAAATTCAGGGAAGATGCTGTGCTGATTTAACCACGGCGTTAGAAATAATATGAAATGCTTACATTAAACGCAGGGAGAAAGTCCTTTGAAGAGCTGGGAGGGCTCTTCTCCCTCAAGCACTCTGGTTCTTTTAGCAGTCAGGATGAGTTAAATTAAAGTTGATGAATGCAATAATACGTAGGAGGATGACATCTTGGAATATTTCTTAATTTTAAGTGTGTCTTTTGAGCAAATGTTTATACACTGAGGCTCGGGCTGGGGGATTGAGGCATATTGGATTATATGCTATTTGCTCAGTGTAAGCAGTGGCAATTTATTGCTGCAGTTACATGTGATGCGGTGCGCAAAGATTAGTTCTATCCCCTCTAAAGCATGATTATTTTGGGTCCTCTTTATACCTTAAATAGATACTCTTCTCATGTGATTTCCATCTTTTTGTGTCAACAGCCCAGGCTAAAGTTGAAATAAACATTGCATCAGCTTAATAGCACAAGCTCTGAGGAAATCTGCTCTCCATTATGGATGTTGTTTGGAAACCTTTTCATTTGACATTTTTCCAGTGTGCAGTGCAAATATCCCATGAATTCCAAAGCCTGCTGGGCTGCACTGGATTTGTCTGATGCAGAACAATGTAATTGCTCAACATTGATGGGTCCTGTCGCTAGCAGTGTGGTTTGGTGTGTTTTAGATCATAGAATCCCAGAATGGTTTAGGTTGGAAGGGACCTTAAAGACTATCTTCAAAGCAAACTGTAGCAAAAGGAATGACTTTGCTCTTGCTGACTTCATAGGCTGGAGTCAGCCAGGGTTTCATGCCCTTACAGGCCATTCACTTCAGAGTTGGACTTGATCCATGTGGGTCCATTCCACTCTGGTTCTGTGACAGGGTGGTGTGACTGCTGAACATGGTGTGTCTGTGCTCGTGGTTGGTTTGAATAGCTCAGTCAGCCATGGGTATTGGAAACCTCTTGATTGAACCCTTCTGCTCGTCTCATACAGCATCATCATGACAACAGAAAAGAGCCCAGCAGCCGACGCTGACAGCTCAGAGCAGCAGCAAGCCAAGGAGGAGGAAAGACCTGCTGAAACACAGAAGCAAGAGGCTTCCCTGGAGGAAGGGGCTCAGCCAGCGCTGGAGAGGCAGCCCCAGAGGCAGAACGCCTCCAACGGAGACACCCCCACGCACGAGGAGCAGAGCAAGAAAGAACGTCGCGCCTCTGAGGGCCGGGGTCTCTCCCGCCTCTTCTCCTCCTTCCTCAGGAGGCCCAAGTCTCAGGTGTCCGAAGAGGACAAAGACACTGATGCTCCTAAAGAGGCGGGAGGTGACCAGAAACACGTGGGATTAGGAGCCAGCCCTGATGAAGACATCCTGGTGAAAGCCCCGATTGCAGCTCCTGAGCCTGAGCTCAAAACCGACCCATCACTGGATCTTCATTCCTTGAGCAGTGCGGAAACACAGGTAAAACACCCCATTCCGTGGGACACGCTCCCAGCTGCTTTAAAATGTGTCTTTGTAGCCAGAACTATAAAAACTTCATATCCCAGACTGGTGCGCTTGACCAGAAAAGGTCATGAGATGCCAAAAAGGCTCTTGTCTGCTCCCTGTGTTTCGTTGTATACTTCCCATTCTTGCATCCCTGCATCAGACCTGCAAAGTATCTGTTCCGGGAATTAGGGTCACACTCCACAGCATAATTTAAAATGCCCCATGCTGAATTATTGCTCTGCTGTGGCTTGGGGTGTCACATCAGAACTCAGAGGGTTCACATTCATTGGGTTCAAAACCAGGCTTGATCATCAGGATGTCTTTGGTGTGAGCAGGATCAAGGCAGGTCAGTGGCCCAAGGTGGAGATTGCAAGAGTACATGGATTTGGGAGCGGGTTTCAACTTCAAGGAGCGCAAGCACGGCATTTTAGGACTAGGTCATCTGCTCGGTCCAGGCTAGTGCTGAGCCTGCCAAATATAAATATCTTCTCCTTATGCATCATGTAGACAGGGATTTCTGCATGGCACGTGGGCTGAGCCAAGCTCCTGGGACGTGTCTGGTGTCTGCTCTTTCCAGCCAGGGTCATTTTTCTTGCAAAATTTAAAGTTTAAAATTTTAAAGTAGAAATCGAGGCAGAGACACCCCCAGGGAACATTCACGGAGCAGTGGCTGGTTGTTGATTTGGTGTTGCTGGGTGCCCTCTCTTCCTTCTTGGGTAGTTACAGCTCTACTGTTACTTGAGCCTGGAGTGGAAGAAGGTGGGTATTCCTTCTCCTCAGCTGGGAATTTCTTACAACCCAGCCAACCTGGTTGTGTATTGCTGGAGCCAGACAGGGTGAAATCTGGATTTCTTACCCACTGCCTTAAGTTCAGAGTGGCTCCAGATACCCACAAGTGCTCAATTTTGGAGCAATACTTTACAAATTCATTGCCAGTAGACGATAATTGTAAATCCAGCTCCTTAAAATTATTAAGTTGTAGAGAAGGTAGTAGGTAACAGCTTTTCCTTTCTTTTCCCAAATTTCTGAGCCTGTGAAGACCATGGAATGATCTCTGCTCATATTTTATACCTCTGAGGGTTGGGATTAGCAGAATGGGGAAGAGGTGGAGATCTTCAGGCAATTTCAGCCCAGAAATTGTATTTTCAAGAGGAACTCATTCTTGGAAGTGTTTAAGGCCAGGTTGGATGGGTCTTGGAGCAACATGGTCTAGTAGAAGGTGAGATGGGTCCCTTCCAACTCAAACCATTCTGGGTTTTTTAATGCATGATTTCATTCTCTGTTTACCTCTGATTTACTGCTCCTGAGCCCATATGAATTTGCACCCCAGCCTTCCTTCATGGGCTGTTCATTTCAGATGATGCATTTGTGCCTTTTTTTTTTTTTTTAGTTCTTATTTTAGATCACTGTCAGTGGCTTTCTGAACTGTGACACTCGGCAGATATTTCTGCTGTGAAAGCATTTGCGAGGTGCTGCAGTTTGATAAATGCTGACCGACGGGAATTAGGAGCTTTGACTGATTCCCTGCTCCCAATTGTCCCAGTTCTGCTGGAACAGAAGTCAGCAGCTTGTGGACATTATTTAGTTTTTAAATACCTCTGTGCACTTGTGCCTGGGTGTGATTTCATGAGATGCGATGGGCTGAACAGACAAGGTTTTGCTCTTCCTCTGCTGCAAGTCTGTGCTCCTGCTGCATCCAGCCCCTTCCAGCATTGTCAGAGCCTGCTATGAACTCATTTAACCTGCTGAAGTGGCAGAAGAAAGAAAAAACCAACTTCCTTCCTCCTCCTGTCCCCAAACTGCATCTCTTTCTGCTATTTGAATGGATTAAACTGGCTTGCAAAATGCTTCCGTAGGCAAAGGGATGGTGATGTGGAGGCTGCCTTCCCTTTTTGGAGGCAGAGAGCTGCTCGGTCAGCTCTGACGGCCATGAAACCTCAGCCCTGACCCTCCTTTTAGTGCCACTGCTACCATAAAATCCCACAATAGTTTGGGTTGGAAGGGACCTTAAAGTCCGTCTCATTCCACCCCCTGCCATGGGCAGGAACACCTTCCACTATCCCAGGTTGCTGCAAGCCCCGTCCGGCCTGGCCTTCGACACTGCCAGGGATCCAGGGGCAGCCACAGCTTCTCTGGGCACCCTGTGCCAGGGCCTCCCCATCTTCACAGGGAAGAATTTCTTCACAATATCCCATCTAGCCTCTGTCAGTTTAAAACAATTCCCCTTTGCCATGCTAAGGGCCAGTGCACTGGAACAACAGCTATGCCAGAGTGGCAGTGGGAGCACTGGGGGTCCTGCCTGGTGGGGAAAAAACCTTCCCAATCCAGAAGGTGCTGTCACTAACACCATGAATGCATGATGTAATCTGCCCTGATTTCTCTAATCAACCCTTACTTCTTTTTTATTGCATTCTTTACTAAATGAAAACTTGAAAATTACTTGGAAGAGTTTTAAAAATTAATGCCATTCCGTTGGTCACCTCAGCTGCTGCTCCAGATCCTGGGTTACAGGTTAAAGTGGGATTATGAATTCTGAGTGAGATCCCAACCCTGCAGTGCTTGTTCCATGTGATGCTTTGTTTGTTTGTTTGTTTGTTTGTTTGATTGACACCTCTAAATTGGGAGTTTCAGCCTGCTCAGGAGGAGAGGAGGGACGACCAGGAGCCAGAGGGAAGAGACCTCGAGTACAGGGAAGAAGGGGAAGCAAAGGAAGAGGGTGCCAAGCTAGAACCGAAGCCAGAGTCTCTGGAGACTAAAGCAGACAAGGGTTTGAAAGCTGCCCAAAAAGCAGTGAAAAGACACAGAAACATGTACTGCAAAGTCGTCTTGCTGGATGACACCATTTTTGAGTGTTCTGTGGATGTAAGTACTTTGGGGATTCGGTTGTGCTTCTTCTCTCTTCCCTCTCCCTTCCTCTTCTCTTGAAGAATCACCACAAAGACGATTTAATAGGGGCGTAATGTGCTGCCAGGGAATTACGTGACAGGTTTTACTGCAGAACAAGCCTGCTGTAAGCTATAACAACTTATTTAGTGTGTTGTAAAAACCTCTGGGTACTAGGAATCTTTATTTTTTATTGTTCTACAATTCCAGGGTGCCTTGCTTTGTAAAGGTGGGGGGAAGTTTAAAAAAAAAAAAAAAAAAAACCCCAAACTTTATGTTACTTCCTGTTCACAATCTCTCTCATTTGTATCCCAGGCTAGAGTTAAGGTTTTTGGGGTAGGTTGCAATTGTCTAAATAACTTTTGCCTCCTTGGCTTTGAATAAAATGGGTTGTATAAAATTGATTTGTGTTTTTCTAGTCCCCCAAGGTATCTTCACCTCTCAGGCTGCTGGTTAACTTAGCTCCTGGTGCTTGGATGTAAAGAAAAACACACTGTATTCAGCCTGCAGTTGAATATATTTCCAGTAAACAATTTAAAATTATTATGTTGACTTAGAGCACTTCAACCCCCTTCATCTGAGAGCTTTTCTTCTACTTTATTTTGTGCATTCTCTCACAGGGTTGTGGTGCTGTCAGGGCAATAAAAAGCAAGCAGAAATCCCTATTTTAGTATCAAAGTACTTGTCCGGAATATTAATAATCGGGTACTTACCATTGGAGCATACTTCCACCAGCTTGTTTTCCCTCAGTCCCACTGGTAAATGGGCCAGGAGGGGGTATCTCGGCGCAGGGCTCCTTGTGGGAGCAATCACCTTGGGTGATCCTGGGCAAGTAGGTCAGTGCTGAGTGTTTGTGTAACGATGGCGCTGCTGGTACTGCCTGGGATCAGCTCAGAGTATCACTGCCCCCATCACCTTCCCCTTGGCCAGGGAGACTGTGTGCAGCCCCAAGGAGCCTGTTCCCCAAATCCCAGTGACAGCTTGCCGTGGCTTTGTGCCTGAGTTTGCTGCAGCGATGCCTTTGGATACCGTCATGGACATTGTTGGAGGGAGAGCCTTGTGGGGGATCCTGACTTGAGCAGGACATGAGAAATGTCTCTCTGTAAGTCCAGAGGGTCGTGGTGGGCACTGCAGAGGATTAGGGGGGCCACTGTGTCAGTGACACCCTCTTAACTTGGGAAGCACCCTTGGCTTTAGCGCCAGTACAATTCTGCTCTGGCATTTTGAGAGTTTATTAAGATTTAATTGGGAAGGAATTGCAAAGGTGTAGGCAAAGAGCAGCACAAATGCCTTTATCCAGGGAGAATTAGTGCTTTCAGGCATCCTTTCCGACTGACAGTCCTGGAAGCTTTTTTGTTCCATTATCAGTGCCAATTCCTTGAGGAATACCCAGGCTAACACATACATTATGTTACTTATAGAGTCACAATGTGTGCACAAAGGACCTGACAGCTGAAAGGCTGGAATAAAGCCAAGGAGTAAAACAAGGCAGGGGCCTTGGAGCAGTTGCCATGCAGAGATGACTGACAGGAGAGCTGCGGGCATTAGTGAAGCTGATTTTGCGTCACTGGAACTGCACTTTCCTCTAGCAAAGCCTTCAATGGAATGAGCTGCTTCTGGTTGCCATAGTTTTATGCCTCAGGGATGTTTTCCTTCATGCTTTTGGACTAAAAGGGTGTCTGTTCCTTGGGCCAGTTCACTTCTGCGGGATTTGGGGGAAAGAAAAAGAGGAAATAGGAATGCTCAAAGTGTATTTCTGGAGGCAGGAAGCTATGTGCTGAGCAGCTTTGGGCACATGAGGCAGATGGTTTTCATCAGCAGATAAGGGTGATGGAAAGGCCACGGAAATCATGGGCTTTGGTTATGTGCTGCTGTCTTTTTTCTGAACATTAGAAAAGTCAGGTTGTCCCTGAAATGAATAGGTTGTAGCAGCAGTTTCATCTCTTGACCCACTCCTGATCATCTAGCAGCCTGGACCTGGAAGATACCAGCACTGTAGATGTACCTTGGGAGGGAAAACCTGTACAGATGGTGTACCAAGGGAAAACCTTGGTGTCTATTGAGGTGTGTTGGGAAGTCCAGCTTTGGGGGATTTTCAGACGTGGAGCTGGTGGGAAGAGAGGGACCCACTGTGGGTCCTGTTGCCTCTCCATGGAATTTTTATGTCTGGTACCCTTTCCTGTAAGGAGTCCTTGCTCTGAAACAGCTAGGAGATATGGTTTGGAGCTTCTCGGGACCCTTTTTCCCCTTACTGATACTGCACAGTGTGGTTTGATCCTATTCCCTTCCTCCCCTCTCCTGTGAACAAAGACAGGCAAAACCCAGCCCCATCCTACAGGATTTCTTTGTCTGTTTGCAGAAACACGCCAAGGGACAGGATCTACTTAAAAAAGTCTGTGACCACCTCAATCTGTTGGAAGAAGACTACTTTGGTTTGGCCATATGGGACACACCAATCTCCAGGGTAAGCAGCTGCTGGCCCTGAGGGCATTCAGCTCTTCCTGCATCATCTCCCCAGGGCAAGAAGTGGGGCGAAGCTCCTCTTCAAACTCGTTTTGGTGTCTTCCCTAAATATGGATTGCAGGTTATCACACAGGAAGAAATGGAGAATAAATGACTACAGGAGTGTGGATTTTAGTCAAAAAGCTATGTGAATCATAGAGTGAATCCTAGTGAACTTGGGTGTTCACCTGGAGAAAAGTCATTATATTTGTTTATTGCAAAGTGATGTCACTAAGTTATAAAGCTGCAGCTGAAGGAGTCAGGCTGCCCTGGCACTGGTGTCAGCATTGGGAAGGTTTGGTTGGAGCCATCCAGAGCATTTGGAATTGAGCCTTTGCACTGCAGAAGAACAGATGTGACTCTTTACCAAAGCTCCTACTCATGGTTTCAATTTAAAGTCTTTGTTTGATTTGACTCAAGCAATGTCTTCTCTTTTAAGTCTTTGGTTACCCTTTAACTCAAGAATTACTCAGGGTCTATTTCATAAAGCCAGAAGTGAGATAATTGAAATGAGGGGCCCAATTCTATGTCCTTTAGACCAGTTATGTTGGTCCATATTGTGACTCTTCCTCTGCTTCACCTGCAGATACCCCCTGTGGCCAGATTACTGACTGGCAGATGTCTGTCATTAAATACTTTATACTGTTTTATACATAGGCAAAATAACAACCAAAAATAACACTATTTGAGGCAGGCAGAACTCCCACTTGGGTTTGTTTTACAGTCTCTGGTGTCTTCCAGTTTTCTTGGATGTGAAATGTGTTTCCGTGTATATAACCTGGATATTTTTTACCCTCAGAGTTTGTTCTTGCAGAGGGAGGGGTAGGTGTACTTTTAGATCCAATTAAGAGCAAAAAGAGTGTCGCTGGAGCAGCTCAGCTTCTTCTGCATGTGCTATGGGTAGCTCACTGCTGCATTTTGATGTAAGGAAAAATTCCTTCCTGGAAGGAGTTGTCAAGCCCTTGGCACAGGCTGCCCAAGGAAGTGGTGGAATCACTGTCCCTGAAAGTGATCAAAAAGCATATAGATGTGGCACTTGCGGACACTGCTTTGTGGTGGCCTTGGCAGTGCTGGAGTAATGACTGGACTTGATGATCTTAGAGGGCTTTTCCTAAATGATTCTGTGGTCTCCCAGACCCTTGGACTTGCTCTTCTCGTGTCCGGGCTTTTGGCATTGATTCTTCTGGAAGCAGAAGTGTGTACCTCATCCCCCAAGCCAACAAGAGCTGAGAGGTTGTGCAGCTTTTTAACTGTAGGGACTGAAAACAGATTCTTTTGTCAGATTTGTGTCCAACAGCTGGATGTTGGGGAAGATGAGGCCACTGTCCATGGGTTGTTCAGCTCCAGTGTGGAGCAAGCTGGTTTAGTTTGCTCTAATGGGTGAAAACACCTTTTTTTTTTTTTAAATCTTTCTGGTTATGTTTCATTGAACTTTGAAATCTGAAGCTTCATCTCTCTCCTGCTATAACTTCAAACAAGACCTCTCCAGAGTCACTGATTCACAGGTAAAATAGTGTTAATAGGATCCAAGGATGAGCTCCTGCACCTCACCTGCAGCTGTGTGGAGTGGGTGGAGATACATATGTGTACTCCTGGATAAGGAAGAGTTGTACGTGACATTTTCCACCTTGATATTTAGGGAATAAACCTTCCGAGGACCAGTAATTACCCAGATGGGCATAGGAGAGGGTGGCAGTGGGATTAGGCGGTTGTGACAGTGGCTGGACCAGCTGGATGCCATAGAGGAGCAAGGAGCTCATTGCCCTGAAAGGGAGGATTGTTTCCCACTGATCCATGACCCAGTGGGATAAAAGTGCCATTAATTGCTGTTCCCATCATTGTCTGCTGGATCACGCGGGGTGGGATGCATGACTGCACCCTGGGCTTACCCCAGTAACGAGCAGCTGTGGCACCGGCTCGGCCAGGGAGATGCTCTGCTCCAAGCTGTGGCCCTAAAAAGGCAGCAAGTCTTCCTTTCAAATGGATTTTGTATTGCCACTTCTATATGTTAGAGGAGCAGGCATATAAAAAGAGGAGATTAAATGTGAGTATTGCTGTCTCCCTGCCATGAAGCTATGTGTCCTTATGGTCAGGAGAGATTAGCTTGGGGGATTCAATGAGTTAATTCCTTCACCTCAGGAGACCTGGATGTCCAAATCCTGCTCAGAGCTGATGAAAATGAAGAGGTGGTTAAATGTAGCCTCTCCAGGAGGGTTGCTAGCCCAGTGCCAGCGCATGCAGCAGGACAGGCCCTGACCCCTGCAAAGGGAAAGGCTCAGACCATGGAAAAAGCAGGAGTTGTGTTTTGGGGCTTATATTGCACCACCATCCCACAAAACCTCAAATTACAGAGAAGGGGGGAAAAGATATATTTCTAAATTTATAGCAGAGATAATTGCTAGAAACTTGAGTCATAGTTAAAAGAAATTAAGTTTATGTCACACTCCTGTAAAAAATTCCAGCCTTACTCAGGAATTGGGTTTTTTTACTCATATTTCAGCAATTAGGTCGTTGAAAGCTATAGCTAATAATAGAAAGTCTTGGTGATCTTTGATCTGAATAGGGTAAGGAGACAGGGTGCTTAAAATTAATGTATCCGTCCTATTTACCTTTTTTTAAAGGTTCTGGAGAATAAAAGAGGTGTTGTACAAGTGCCCCTGGTAGCTGGATGTGGCTGTGGCCATACCTGCTGCTCTGTTCTTGCAGCCCTAATGTTCTGCTTTTTTTTTTCCCTCTTGTTCTTCCTGCCTCCCTTGTAAGTCCCTGGTAGGTGAATGGTTGGAGATACACCCACTGAGACCACAGCCTGGAGTAAAAGTAGTGAAAAATGCACCATCTCTTTAGTTTCCATGGCTGCCTTTGTGTCAAATATTGTCCTTTTTTTTTTTTTCCTGTATTTTTAGCAATTTTCAGCTTTCTGTGGTGTTTCTGGAATGTCTGGTAAACTGTGAATGTTTTTATCCTCTTACAGACGTGGCTGGATCCTGCCAAAGAAATAAAAAAGCAGGTTCATGGTAAGTAGATTGAATTTATCATGTGTGGGGGAGTGTGGCTTCTCCCACTGTGGCTTTGATGAGCCATCCAGGGGGCCCAGGGATGGGGAGACGTCAACTGAGGGTGGCTGGCAGGGATCAGCACAAGTTCAAGCAGTCTGTGCATCCTTTCTCTCCTTCTTAAGGACTTAGGGATGCTCTAGATTTAGGAAAAAACGTCATTTCCTTGCTAAAACAGCTTGGGGTGTGTTAGCCTGAAGCAAAGCCACACTGTCCGTGCAGTGCTGAAATGGGGATGTGCTCCTTGCTGGAGGATGGGAAAATGGGTGTCGGTGGGAACCACTGAAATCCCGAAGGAGACTGGGAGACCCCAAGCAGAATTTTATGGTGGAACAAGGTTTTATGGACTCTGAGACTGTTTTGGGGTCCAAATAGAGGCACTGGAATGATAAATGACTTGAGAAATATCAGCTCAAATACCAGATGCTCTCCCAAATTGTGTTTTAAGGCCTGCTAGCACTGAATTAGTTCAAGATGAGGGCAGTGTCAAAATTAAATATGTTTTAGAGGCTTTTGTTTTCTCTTGGGAGCAAGTCTGACTGCTTTGGAGGTAAAATACTGGTTTTGGGAAGGAAAATACTGCTTTATGGTTGCTTTTGATGGGAGGCCTAGGGCAAAGTGTGTCATTAAGTCCAGATTAGGGGGGAAACAAAGCTGTGGAGTAGGGAAAGCTCCTGGTCTTACCAGCTTCTCTTGGAATCAGTAGCAGGGTGCATGTGGAGGGCAGGAGCTACTCCATCCATAAAATTCGTCTAGTGAGTGTAATGAACAGCAGCCTGCTGTGGAATCTGGTCCCCTGAGATGGATTAAATGGCAAATTACTTGATTTTACTTGAAGTGAAGGTATTTTGCATATACATACGAACGTGTGGACACCAGTGTGTGGTGGTTTAGGTAACCTCTGCTCCCTTCAATGTCGCCTTGGAATCACTTGTTTTGAATGGTGCGTGATGAAAACAACGTGCCTTGTGTTTAACCCCAGTTGTGGCATTGCATAAGAAGCAAATCCGGGACTACTCCATTCCCCCTCTACCCTGTGTGAGATTGGGGTAAACCTCTGAATGAGTTACGTGCAGGGGTAGATCTTCCCTTTCTGAAATAAATCTTATTTTGAACTAGTGTTAAAGGGCACAGCAGGGGGAGATGTAACTATGAAAATCACTCAGTCAGGACTATCTTCTACTGGGAAATGGGATTATTTTCAAGGAAAAGAGAGAGTTACCTCTTCAGCTGTGTCATCTGGGCTGTACATACCACATAAAATGCCAATTCTATGTGTGATTATGTGGATTCCGGCTCAGTTAATGTTGTAATGGTGCTATACAAGTTTTAAAACAAGCTGTATTAAAGCAATTATGTCTGGACTTGAAAAGCTCTTCTGATCCTGGTGCTTTCTGGCTTCATCCAGAGGTTAATACTTGTGTTGGGCTGAGTTTAAGCTGTGTCTGACCACCTGATCCCAGTGCATTAGGCTGAGGAGTGACTTAGCACAGCCTTCCTTGAACTTTGAAATTTGGGTTTAGCGGTAAACCAATCCTAATTCATTCATTTATAGCCTATGCCTGACCTCTCTTCATGAATCTTTTTTCAGTCAATGAAAAAACATGTTGGTCATTGAGCTTCTTAGTCACGAACTTAATTTTTGCCACAAGTTGTGGTTAATCCAGGTGATTTTCCCTGCCTTGCTTTTTTTCTCCTGCTTTTCTTACCTGCTGTAAATGAAATCACATCTTACAGTTACACAGATGTTAAGCTGCAGCCAGTTGTGAGAGCGAGCAGTATCAAATCAGTGTTGCATCTGCTGAATTCTGAAGATCAAATTGGATATTCCCAGCTTTTTTTAGTATCAACTGACCATCACAAAGCTGTCCTGGTGTGTTTATTTTTCTCAAGCTCTCCCTTGTCATTGCAGGAGGCCGCTGGGATTTTACCTTCAGTGTCAAGTTTTATCCGCCAGATCCTGCCCAGCTGACAGAGGACATCACCAGGTGAGTTACCTGGGAATCCTACTGCCATGTTCTCTTGAATATGGAATAGAAATGTTTCATATTTGTGTGTTTTTTCCTCCTCCAGCAAGGAGATCAGATGCCTTCACCAGTTGGAGGGGGTTTGGTTTGCTTTTAGTAGATGTGAGGATGCTCCCGCTCTCCACTGCAGTCCATGTGTAAAGCAGTGTCATTTATAATCCTGCCATGTGCATGTTTGTATAGAAAAGTAAATTCTTACCTAAACCCAAGATTTTCTGGTCATAGTGTCCTTTACTCCCTTTACAGAGTGGAGGTGACCTTGAATCCCCTAGTCCTCCATGCTGTTTACCTTGGGAATAAGTAAAAATTGGAAACAAGCATTGCCATGTGTTCATCAGTGGCATGAAAGAAGAGACTCTGATCCTCAAGTTAATAAATTTCTCTCTGTTCTCTGCCCCCAGATACTACCTGTGTCTGCAGCTTAGACAAGACATCCTTACAGGGCGGCTGCCCTGCTCCTTTGCCACCTTGGCTCTGCTGGGTTCCTACACGGTCCAGTCAGAGTTGGGAGACTATGATCCTGATCTCCATGGCCCGGATTACATCAGTGAGTTCAAATTGGCCCCAAACCAGACAAAAGAGCTTGAAGAAAAGGTTGTGGAGCTTCATAAAACATATAGGTAAGGTCCAGCGCCTGGAGGACTTGTTTGTGCACAGTAACGTGAAATAAGGGAAATAATGGGATTTTCTGGTGTTTTCCCCACCTCTGTGAGATACATAAAACTTGCGGATGTCCCATCCCTGGAAGTGTCCAAGGCCAAGTTGGATGGGGCTTGGAGCAACCTGGGATAGTGGAAGGTGTCCCTGCCCATGTCAGGGAGTGGAACGAGATGATCTTTGAGGTCTCTTCCAATCCAGACCATTCTGTGATTTTGTGATGATTCTGTGAACATCAACTTTTAACAAAAGATCTAATACTTAGGACAAAATCTTTCTAGAAGCAGGAATTCTTTTTTCCTGCATGAAGAAGAAACTAAGTTTTTAGAAAGCAGATGTGAAATCTTGCAATTGTTTATTTACAAGTGCTTTTTTCCCCCACAGAATAGCCATGAAAGTGGGGTTTAGTTCATGTGCAAATGCAAAATTTACATGTTTTAACCTTGCCCTTTGTCTTTTTTTAATATATTTCTTTGGGATTTATGTAATTTTGGATTGTAGTGTGATCTGGTTTCGTTTCTCTGTTTACACACTGTAGCCTACAGCCTGTTTGGGGCATTCTTCTACCACGTTTAGTGAGTAACACTCATTTCCTAATGTGGAAGGATTCCAGGTGATCCAGGAATTACAAACCTGCAGTTAAGTGTTTCCTAGTGCAGCCATGACCTGGGCAGGTGTGTCTGGTTCAGGCAGGGTTGAACAACTCCTGGGAGTCTCCCTGGTATCAGATTCAAGGGTGACAGTAACTAAACCTCTTCCTCATCTTATTTTAGGCATATCTTCCTAGAAAGGAAACAATGGAGCAAAGGCGAGACTTTCTCACAGGCAGATGGGAACAAAAAACTGGAGGACAGTGGGAAGGGTGGGTGTGGGCCCTGGCTGTGAGCAGAGGTACAATTAACACCTCACTCAAGCCTGCAAATCAATATTTTAAATTGATTCCCCTCCATTTACACTGAGAGGAGAGGAAATGAGGGAAAATAAGTACTGGGCCTCTGACAAGCTTCATGACTTGGAGTCAAAGGCTGTGCTAGAAGTGGTGGATCACAGTGCTGAATTATTCATGGCTTCATCAGAAGGAGACTTCAAGGTATGTTATATCAAGATGTGTTATATTTCATCTGTCTGCATGTGCAGGAGGAAGCAACACGTCCCCGTTTAATTTCTGGTCCATATTCTGTGAACATTAAACTTCAGAGGATTTTCAGTAGGAATCATAGAATCATGGAATTGTTTAGGTTGTAAAAGACCTTGAAGACCATTGAGTCCAGCCGTTAACCCAGCACTGCCAAGCCCACCGGTAAACTATGTCCTGAAGTGTAACATCCGTGTGTTCTTTGGACATTTCCAGGGAAACCTCTGCTAAACCCTGCTACGGCTCTTGCTACTGTATTTGCAAAGCACAAGACACATATCAAGATGGCGACTGCTCCTGGGGCTTTCCTACAAGATTGTCCTTACAGTGGACTTTGCCCTGTCTCCCACCACTCAAACCTCTATTTACATCATGCACAAGATGTATTGTGAGCGCTCAGTAAGGAAGACATCAAAGGAGGGTAGAAAATGAAATGTATGCAGCTGAATCGTCTCCCAGCAGAGCTGTTAATGTACCTCATACACCAGAAACTTATTAACAGGGACACTTCAATAATGTTGATAATGGTCTCCATTATCAGGATGTCTTTGTCAAATTGTGCCCCTCCTGCAGACAGGGCACCATCTGGTCCCAGAAAACCCCTCATTCATCTCGTCCCCCAGTTGGAATCTCTGCTGAGTGGTTTCAGCTGTCTGTGTGTTTGGCTGGAGAACAATAGCTGGGTTTGGGGAGGTCCAGAGGCAGCAGGTCTGGGGGGACAGGACCTGTCACCTTTTGCTCAGTTGGGTTTCTTCTGCTGAATCAAGTTTTGTCCCGTCACTGCTCTTCCTCACTTCCTTCTCTAGTGCCTGTACAGCTTCACAGGAATAAAGTGCAGCCATGTTATTGGGATGCCTCGAAGCACAAATTTGGGCAGTCAAAGTGATTTCATAATTCATCATCTGGGCACAAATTTGTCTGTATTGAAAGCAAAAGAAAATCTAATGGATTTCATGAAGTCTGATCTGTCTCCTCTTAAAAGCAACAGTTTTGAGACTACCAAGCCGTTTCTTTTTCTGCAGATCTATGACTCCAGCCCAAGCAGACCTGGAATTTCTTGAGAATGCAAAAAAGCTGTCTATGTATGGAGTCGACCTTCACCAAGCCAAGGTGAGAGCCAATAAATGTGCGCCTACCTGCAGATTTTGTAATTTGATTATCCTTCCCTTGCAGGAGCAAGATTACCTGTTTTGGGAAGCTCCTTTGGAAAGAGAGGAAGTATGGAAATACAGACATACAACGGGAATGCCTCAAGCATTCCTGGAAGAGAAGTGATTCTTCGTGGTTGCTTATTATTTATGTGTCACAGGAAACTTTCCGAAGCTCCTTGTATAGACAGGTCCTTGCTCTGAGTAGCTTAGAATACAATATGTGTTCCCTGCTGCGTGAGCCTCTGTACTCCAGGAAATGCAGGATGGGCTTCTGATGAGCCCTTTGGGCAACCAGCAGAACAGGAGAGATCAGCAGGAAGGAGGAGGTTATCAGAAAAAGCGTGAAAGAAAAGGAAGGGTGGCTGTGGAACTGGGAGCTGGAGTCTGGATGGTGGGGAGATGAATTTATGGGAAGACCAAAGGGATAATTTGGAAGGCAGCTGTTGACATGAAATTCATAAATCTGACACTGCTTAAATCCTCATCTGCATTCCCAGGACTTGGAAGGAGTGGATATCACTCTGGGAGTCTGTTCCAGTGGCCTTCTTGTTTACAAAGATAAACTGAGAATCAACCGCTTCCCGTGGCCCAAAGTCCTGAAGATTTCCTACAAACGCAGCAGCTTCTTCATAAAGATTCGTCCAGGGGAGGTACAACTGTCTCCTGTGGGCTCCTGTTATCCTGTTTCCTTGGGGTCATCACTGTGTGTATCACTAGAACGGAGCGGTGCGGGGTCGGGCTCTTCTCTGCGGGAGCGTTTGACATCGGGGTGTCTGGTCCCGGCTGAAGCTCCAAGCCAGCTGGTGTCAGTGTAACAACGTGTTATCCAGCACCACCTCCTGGCATCTCCGGGTATTCTCAGCATCCAGGGAAACGTGTGGGAGGTTGGCAGCTGAAATTGGGGCAGCGCTAATTCATTTTTTGAAAACGGGGCAAGACAATGGCTCTTTGTCTTGCTTTCATTCAAAGAAAATGATTAAAAATTAGAATTAGCTTTTCACTTAAGTGCGGGAAGCAGGGAATGGATACATTGGTGCTGTCTCACATGAATGGGGAAATCCCTGGAGCAGCCTGGCTACATCAGGGAGAGAGGCTACAATGGAGATCCAGCTCTTTCTTCTTCTTCCTCCTTCTGCTTTCACTGCCATGACCCAGGCTTGCAGGGAGGTTAGTGTTTGACCTCAACCCAGAGCTGGGCAGCATGACGGGGGGGATAAATGATCTGACTGGCTGCAAAACCCACGGCATGTTGCTCTGCAAATCCAGTGCATCCTGAGGGATGCCCAGGCTAGTGGCCAAGCCCCCTCTTTCCTCTGACCTGAGGTCCTGATGCATGTTGTGGGGCAAGTTCAGCAGTTTATGCCGCAGCAGACCAGGGTGGTGGGCTGGAGACTGCGCTCCTGCCACATTTATTTCCTGCTATACCTAAATAACTTATGTTTTCCACAGCAAGAACAGTATGAAAGTACAATTGGGTTCAAGCTACCAAGTTACCGGGCAGCAAAGAAGCTATGGAAAGTATGTGTTGAACATCACACCTTCTTCAGGTGGGTTTTCTGAGCAGTAGCCTCACCCTGAGTAATTTAGTGCTTGAATTTAACTGTTGAAAATGAACATTGTTCCTTAGCATTTTGGAAAAATGGGAGTGAAATGGTTGCAGGGACAGTAGGTGTTTATTTTGCAGTAAATTTTTAAGCAAGTTCTGCTTTGTAAGACCCATAAGACAGAGATCTTTGTGTCATGTAGATGTGAGACATCATTAGTATGTGCATTTCTTTGGGCAAGTGGGTGCAAGAGACTCCTTCCTATTTTAATTCCTCTTCACATGCCCCTTCCTGGCTCTGGAGGTGGGATTTTTAAATGTGTTTGTGTTTTTCAGGCTGACTTCCACCGAGGCCATCCCAAAGAGCAGGTTCCTGGCGCTGGGCTCCAAGTTCCGCTACAGCGGCCGGACGCAGGCGCAGACGCGGCAGGCGAGCGCCCTGATCGACCGGCCTGCGCCCCAGTTTGAGCGCACGGCCAGCAAGAGAGCATCCAGGAGCCTCGATGGAGGTGAGTCAGTCCCTGCTGCATCATCCCTCTCCCTTCTGGAATCACCAGGATGCTGAAGTACTCCTTAAGGAACACTTGGATTCCCTCCTGTACAAAATGCGGGTGTAACTTGTCACTGTAGTACAAGACCTTGTTCCCGCCCCTTACATATTTAGGGATTATGTACCTGTAGTGAGACTGCATTGGTGCTCAGTTGGTTAGAGCAGGGTGCTGATAACACCACGGGATGGGTTTGTTCCCCACATAGGCCATTCACTTGAGAGTTGGACTCTATGATCCTCATGGATCCCTTCCAACTCAGTGTTCTGTGATTCTCTGATTCTGAGTTGGACTCGATCCTTGTGGGTCCCTTCCAACTCAGAAAATTCTGATTCATCACACAACCTTCATTCACATCAGCAAAACCAGCCAACCAAACCAAAAATTCCCCCTACAAAAACCAAAACAGCATTGTCACAACACAGAACAAAAGTGGACAATTTACATCTAATCCACCCCTTGTCCCTTCACCACAATTACAACAAGAATTCCCCATGATCATTCTGCTCTCTAACATTGCTCAGTACTTTTGCCCGTTACCTCTCCCAGTTTTTATCCTTATCTCAATATCACAGCACTGTGAGGGCTTTTATGGGTAAATTAACTCCATCTCAGCCAGACCCAATACAAAAATGCAAACCAAGGGTGGTCCCAGAAGAACTGACTGATGAAAAGAATGTAGGTAGGTGCTGAAGGCTTATGGCAAAGTTCTGATTGTAAAGATATTTCTTTATTTGATCTCAAAGCATTTTCCTTTAGAAAATCAGGAATTAAGCCATTCTGTTTGTTTTGTTTAATATAACTTCTTAAATTCCATAGTTTTACCTGAGGGGGAGATTTTTTGCTGCAATGGAAACTTCTTCAGTGTCTCTTAAAGCGATGCTCAGGTTGCACTTGAGGTGTGTCAGTCAGATGGGCTCATCCCTGAGGTTTTTAAAAGAAATAGATAGCAGCAGAGGAGGTGAGGCGTGGAAAAGGGAGTGCCTAAGGTTGGTCCGTGTGGTCTGTATCACAGGGTATTAAGATCCATGGCCAACAGCAGCCAGGCTGTCCCTGCTCCTGGGCTCAGTGACATCCCAGGCCTGGGCTTTGTGTCTTGGAGCTGGAGGGAAGGGATGGTTCAAGCTCCATAAGGCAGCAAAGCCAAATTCCGGCTTCCGTGCAGTCTGGGCATGCAAGGTTCCTCAGGCATGGTGCTCAGCAGTGAAGGGACCAGTGCTGCTGGTTGCCTATCGGACATGCCATTATGACCCCAGATGAGTAGAGAAATCACAGCTGCAGTGCAACACCTGGATGTCAGAGCTTGGAAAAGAGCAGCCTGGGAATGTGACACTTCTGCCTCCTTGACATCTGCACCTTTGCCGTGCGGGCGGTCCTTAACGTGTGCCCCGTTTCTTCAGCTAAACGTGCGACTCAAAAGGTTGAGTTCAGAACCATAGAGGAAGAGAAGCAGAAGGAGGTGGTGGTGGTTGAGGTTCCTGAACCAAAACCTGCGGATCAGATCCGAGAGAAGCCAGGTATAGCTGTGGTGGTGGCTAAAACTCTCTGCAGTGCCTTTCCTGTTCTCTACATGCTTGTTCCTGGCAATTTCCAATTTTCACCAAGTATGGTGGCTTTCTCTTTTAATTTCTTTGCAAGAAGAGTTTTGCAGTGAGAGGAGACACAGCCCAGCTCTGAGAGACTCCTTAAATTTCCACCTTGCACCTCATGAGACTGCAATTGTGGGGAGGTGGGGAAAAGATCAGGATGTGCTGGCTCTTGAGAACTCTCTTGTTAAATGTGGGTAGTTTTGTATATATGGATTTGAAAACTTTAAAGTATGATCTTGGAACTTCTCGTGAAGCTTCTGAAATTCTTCATCCCAGGACCTCCTTGCCATTTTGGGTTGGTTTTTTTTGGTGTTTGAGAAATGCTACCCATTTTACTCTTGGAGCTTACATTTCTCTTAAGATAGGTACTATTAATAAATATGAACGTCCTTAAGAGGTGTGTAGGTACAACAGCACATTTGAATAGTAGTCAGTGTATCATAGCAGCAGTGTTGCAAATATTTGCGGTCTTCATCACTTGGATAGTGACCACCTGTGGTGTGTTAGGGCTGAAGATAATTCACATGCAAATGCTTTGGGTACCCTCCTCCCACCCAGAATTTTTTACAGTGTACTTTTGACTGCATTACTGCTTTTCTAGTATCAAGATCAAGTTCTCATGAAGCATGGCAAACTTCCCCACCATGGGCATTCCTTGAATCCTCAGTAATCAGCATCTCCTGGTGGGGAAAGCCCGATACTGTAAAAGCAGAAGGTGGGGAATTTCAGACACCAGGGTAGATTAGAAGTTGATCGCTGAAGTACATTTAATTAAAGCTGCTAGGTTTTAGATAGGTTTTTGTCTGGATGTGTTTTTCCTGGATTTTGCCAGCCAGCACCTGCCTCCCTCCAGACTTTGCAGGCAGAGCCCTTCCTAGTTCCACGCTCGAGAGCTGTTCATGTGTCCCACGTCTCCCTTTCTGGGCAAGGAGCCCGTAAAGCTTATTTTTGTGTTCTTTTCTCCTCTCATCCGATACACTGTTGGGTCTGACAGCACTAGAAAGACTGACACAGAGTTCCATGGTGGAAAATGACTATTGAGCTGCCTGCAAACCTCCTTGCTCTTCCCAGCTACTGAGCAGGATCGCCTCACTCCTTGCTGTGGTGACCATCATGTGTCTGTGTGGGTCCCCAACCCCCATTAACACCTGCAAACCTCTTTCTAGCCAAACACACTCTTGAAACTTTTGAAATGAAGCCCATTACAGAGGAGGAAGAGGAGGAGGAGAAGGTAGAGGTGGTTAAGGTTCCTGTTGTCAAGCCAAAGTCAGCGGAGCTGGTGCAGGCACGGTCAGGTACAGCCACAGTGGTGTTTGGTGGTTGTGGCTGCTGTGCTGTTGCTGCTGGGGTGAAGTGATGCAGTGCTGTAGGACAGAGGTTACACTGGTTGTGGTGGTGTTTGTTGGCACTAAAATCACCCCTGGCTTTGCCGTGTGCTGCTTTTCGGGTGTGCTCTGGGTGCAGTGAGGGGGTGCCATGCCCTGGCTGTGTGTGGAGATGAGCGTGCAGTGGCCTCTTAAAGCTCCTCCCATACTGTCTCTTCTTGTGAGGTTTGTTCCCCTGAGCTGTAGGAACGTGCAGTGCCTGGAAATCAGGTTATGAGATCTGGAACTGCTGGCGGTCACCTATATTTCACTTTATTTCTTCACTAGGGAGCTGCTACATGCCTAGCTGGGGAAGGATGTCAGAGCAACATCGCTGCTGCAGACAGATTCATATTAATCATAATTAAAAGTAGAGTTGATTATTTGTTGCAGGAAGAGGAGATTGAAGCCGTAGAGGGAGGTAACTGGGAACATCACGTGTTTCCTTGGTTAGTATGAAAACCACTGGAGGACGGTCATGGCCCCAAGGCTGCCAGAGCTCCAGGAGCATCTGGACAATGCTTTCAGGCACCAGGTGGGATTGTTGGGATGTCCTGTGCAGGACCAGGAATTGGACTCGATGATCCCTGAGAGTGTCTTCCAATTCAGCAGATTCTGTGATTCTGTATTCCATGGGATGTGTGGCAGCAGATCGAACATCAGCTGGTGTCAGACCTGAGTACATCCAGGGCTCTCCTGCTGTACCTGCCCCTTTTCATCCACCTCCTGCACTTTTCCTCATCCTGGCTTTTGTGCTCCCAGTAGGGACTGTTGGTGAGGTGATGGCCTTGGTGATGGTGATAATTCATAGAATTCTGGAATGGTTTGGGTTGGAAGGGGCCTTAAAGATCATCCTGTTCCAACCTGTGTTTTACATCTCATATTTTGGAGCAGTGCTTTTTACTGTGTTTAAATCATGTGTCAAAATAGCCAAAGGCGGTTAATCAGGAAAATGTAACTAAAATACAGTTCTGGCAGCCCAGAACTCATTGTTGGATGGCACAGGAAAAGCCTGGTGTCTGTTATCATTTTTCCTGCATGTCTTGGTGCTCTGTGAGAGCAGCAAGAGAGATGGCCCTGTGGATTTACTGGTGGCAATATTTCTTTTGCTGCTTCCTCTTTAAGGTGGCATTTTAACACATCCATAACTTTTTTAGCCAAACGTGATCTTGGCAGTATTGAGATAAGCCCAATTGAAGAGGAGGAGGAGGAGGAGGAGGAGGAGGAGGAGGAAGAGAAAATGATGGTGGTGAGAGAACTAGAGCCGTTGCCGAAGGAGTCAGGTACCACCGCCATGACAGCTTTGCACTCCCAGCATCCTCCTCATCCCGGCCGTCCCTGCCATCTCACCTCCTCTGTACAACCTTCCCAGCGGCTGTCACTGCTTCCGTGACATGAATACACCGGGACACAGCACCGATTGTCCTTCGAAGAGGATAACACAGTGTCTGGGTCACAGAAATGAACTGCTGTGCTGAGGAGCAGGGAGAGAGTGGAGCTGGCAGTGGTGGGGTGGGTTTTAAGGTTGTTTACAACAGGATGTGGTGTCCAGGAGTTAGTCTTGAAAGTGTAATTCCAATCTCTGGAAACTCGGGTTCTTTTTTTGCCTCCACCTTGTACATTTTTGGCCACGTGGATACTTTATTCTCTCTATGTTTTATTAAGACACAGATGAGATGTTATTACCTTTTCAGTACAGCAGGAATTCTTACTAAGGAGTTGCTTGAAATTACAATTTTTATTTTAACAGCGAATTTTCTAGTGTCTTTGAGTGACTGGCTGGACATGAGTGACCTCATGTTGGCTGGAATAGGATACACAGTATGATCCTGCTGCAAACTGTGACTTTGGGAATGTGAGACCATGTCAAAGATACTATTTTATGCGACAGGGTATCTTTTTAGTGAAACATACCTAAAACCCAACATCAGGAGAACCAAATAGCTTATTGTATCCCTAGGTACACACAGGAAATTAATTTGGACTTGCTTTGTCACACAGCTTTGGCTTGAATATTTCCTTGGGGTCGAGCAACTACCTGGCAAATCAGGAATTGAAGGAAAGGAGTAGGCAGTTGATTTTGTGTGGACCTAGTGCTTGTATTTACAACTGCCATCCTCTGAAAAGATGATTTTTGGCAGCATGCTGTTCATTTCTGCTCTGTCACTGGCCTGGAGGTGCTGGGTATCTTTCCACCGCACTGCCTCAAAGATACCCAGCTTGGACACACAGCCCCAGCCTGCCTTGAAACCCACCGGGAAGTTGCTGAGAAGTTTTCTAGAGCAATGCTTGTTGATTATTTTTTTGGGGGCCGGGGGGGGGATGATGGGGGAAAGCCTGTGTTTCTCCTCCATCTCTTCCAGAAGCCATCTGTTTCTGGTTGAGGAGATGCCCATGAGTACAGAACTCCTCACACTGTGTCTTTTCTAGTCGCATTGGAGTGGAGTCCATGTCAGTTGTGTGTCAAGGACCCAGAAATTCGTGGCACAATGTCAAAAACAGATTTGCCTTTCTGGTGTGGCTTCTCTGCAGAGTGCAAGCTTGCTTTTTATAAACCATCTGGTGTGGGGTTTTATTTGATTTTATTTTAAACCATAAGGAAAATAATCTCAACTCTCCCGTACTAAATGCACAAGCTGCTTTGCTCAACATCTTTATTTCTTTTCCCTTTTCTTTCATCCTCCTCTTCCTCCTTCTCCCTTTCTTTTTAAATGACAGCACTGTAATTTGGAAAGACTGCCTAGTCCTTTGAAAAGTTACTGAACCTGCTCTGAACCTTGTCCCTGTCTGTCCCCCATCCTCAGCAGTGGCTGTGATAACCCCAGAGCGGAGTCCCCGGCCCACCTCAGCCCCGGCCATCGCTCAGAGCCACCCTGCACAGCCAGCCCCAGCTAAGCCCGACATGAAAGACATGACCACATCTAAAGTAGGGAAGGAAACAGCAAAATCTGATGCAAAACTTGAAGAATTTCCACCGGAGAAAGCCAAGGATCCAGTGGATGCCTCAAGGGTAGGTCAGAGCGAAGTCTCTTGGGAAGAACCGGGCTGGAGTATCGCTCGAGAAGTCACCCCAAAACAGCAGCTCTGTCCTGGGAGATAAGGGGTTTATCCCTCTCCCAGGTGTCAGGTGGGAGCAGGCACAGGAGTCTGGATGCCAGGGAAATCCCAGCCCTGACATTCCAGGTGGAAGAAGGAGCTCCAGGGCAGCTGGGTTTTGATGGTTCTAGTCAAAGCAAGTGCAGCCTGCTGATAGATGGTTAAAAACACTGGCAGGAGCTGCACATGACCATGAAACTAGAGTTCAGGGCTCACCCGTGGCCAGGCCATGTCCTGGTATGACAGCAGGAGAGAATTCCAGTGAAATCAGTGGTAATGGATCTGGTCTGCAGCCCAGCGCCGGAATGTTTTTTGCCGTGATAGACTTTTGCTGGGAGAGCTGGTAATACAGCGCTGCAAACTGGGCTAAAACTTTAGTTGAAAATGGCACTGGTGGGAGTTTGGGGAGTTTATTGTTTAAATTCAGTACTTTTAATCATTATTTGATCTTTCTACAAATGTCTGAGGTCTTTGCTGGCGTTGATACATGTGTGCTGTTCTAACAAGTCAAAATAATGTGCAAAATTATTGTTGATATTACAGTGCCTTTAATATTCTGCAGATCTTACTGACTTATTGAAACTTTGCAGTGGTGCAGCAGAAGTGTTTGCCTTCAGACACAATTTTCACATTACTCCAAAATTTAGCTGTTCTCAGCATTGCTGGAGCCACATAATTCTCAATATGTCACACAGTGTGTCTTGTGTGAACGTCTCCAGGGAAGATTCCTATTAATTAAGTTTGGGAGAGGGAGGTGAAGAAAGGGCAGTTGCTTCAAAACATTCCATGGCATGAGTGAACAGTAATTTTTGAATGAAAACGCTGAAGGGAACTCCAGGCTGGCACTATGGGGTGGGAATCAGAGCACAGAGTTCCTGCCCTGCTGTTCCTGCCCAGCTGCTCCCCCTCCCTCATGTTACACTGGGAAGGAGGAAATTTTACTTATCCCATTTCACTTATTACAGGTTTTTTCCTAAATGCTTAAGCATTGGATTTTTTTCCCCTTTAAATACAGATGTGGGAGGAAAATGTGGATTTGAACGTGCCAAATTTACTGTTTCTCCAATGGAGCTGCATCACTTCTTTTAACACCCACTGATGCTTTTGCCTTCAGAGTACTTGGCAATCCAATTTCCCTAAAATACTTCCCTTAGAGTGTTAAGACAATCTTGGCTCTCTACTTATGGACAGGAAAGAACTTAATTTGTGATGTTAGGCTTGGTTTTGTAGCTATGCCTCTTCTTACTGCCTCTGCCAACATAATACCTGTGATATAACCAATAATTTCTGGTTTTGGGAAGGTCTGTCTTAATTTGAGCATGTTGCTTTGTTTGGATTTTCACTGGGAGATCCAGCTGCAAATGCCATTTGAAAACATTGCCTGGCCAAGCTAATGCAAGTGGGAAGCCCTTCTTCAGAAGCACTGGAGAGCACTGGTTTCAAATACAAATAATTCTCAGGCTGGAGGAATTATTTAACATGCCGTTGACTAACGGGGTGCTGGGGAGCTGCTGTGTCATTAACCCCTGCCCAGGGCTGCATGTTGGTTTTTGCATGTTCCCCCAGCACTTCAAAACCAACTTTATGCAGCTGTGGTTGGAAACTAGATGATTTCTTGAAACAAATCTACTAACAAGAAATGTTTTTACCAATTTATTTCTTAAATGTAGGTGAGGAAAACACATATTGAGGTCACAGTCCCCACCACGTATGGTGCGCAGCCCCAGGTTTGTGCTAATAATTCAGTTTAGGTTGCTCACGCTTTTTTTTTTTCCAAGGTTCAACGTAGTTAAATGAACCAATAACTCTTTTTTTTTTATCACTGCCCAGCAGCAGCAGCCTGCAGAAAAAGAGGAAGAGCTGATAAGAATGAGGAAGGTTAGCCATTTTACCCTTTCACCGGCCAAATTTGCAATATCATTCATGCATCTGTAACCTGTTTAAAAAGACAGTGCTCCAATTTCTTCATGGGCTTTGGGTTGGGGTGTTGGTTTTCTTTAAACTATCAAATACTTGATTTGGAATTTAATAGCTTTTTCTCCCATAGACAACATGATTGCTGAAATTATGCATGTTGAATGTTCAAAAGAAACACAGTTGGTTTGATTTATGAAATTCCTTCTCTGTAACAAATTTAGTTAGAAACTAAATGTAGCCTGCATTGCAGGAAATGCAACAAAAAAATCCGGAGAAAGCTTTTTTGGTATTGATTAGGTAATAGGGAAACATTCAAGATGGGAAAGTGGTTAAGGTGCAGTTGCTGTGCACGTTGGGACCTTGTAAAAGTCCCCCCAGACAGTGCAGTCTCGAACCCAGGGGTGGGCCTGCATCTCTCAGGAATGTGGTGACTCTGCGAGGCTTCCACAGAAAACCAGGAATTGTCTCTTTGTGGCCGGAGTCAAGGCCCCCTGGGAGCTGTCTCTTTAAAGGACTCATTGCATCTCCCATTCTCCATGAGCCAGACCCCCATTCCCAGTGGGAATTCCCACCCCATGCTGTCACAGCGCTGCACTCCCAATCTTGAGTTAACTTTTTAATTTGGCGATTTACCGATCCCGCAAGACCAACGTTTTAATTTTTTGTGCTTTGTTTTGTTTTGTTTTGTTTCCCCCTTTTCTTTCATTTTCACAGAAGAGATCAAAGAGGCTAGATGGTGAAAACATTTATATCAGGCATAGCAATTTAATGTTGGAGGTTTGTATGAACTTGAAGCTTTTTTTAAGTTGCATTTGCTAAACCTTCTGCATCTGTGCTGAACTTCTTCCTCTTCTGCTGCTGCCTTTGTTTTTGCATGCTCTTGCATGAAAGACCTTTTGATTTGATTTGATTTTTAAATTATGCTTCTGCATGGTGACAGTAAACATGATGATGTGCAGGCCTTCTTCCTTCTTCCTCTTCTGACTTTCATTCTCTCATACCTCCCCAAAATACATGATTGGCAGTGCTCAGATCTGCTCTGGGACCTGCTGGCTGCTTAGGGGGTCATGGATTGTAGTGGGGGGTTCATTGACCAGTTTTTCACTGCTTGAAACAAATTATTTTCCTGGGGGAAAAGCCAGTCTGTGAAAATACAAAATTCAGGGTAAGCTGCTGGTGAAATTGGGACAGATTGCCCAGAGCAGCTGTGGCTGCCCCATCCGTGGGAGTGTCCAAGGCCAGGTTGGATGGGGTTTGGAGCAACCTGGGATAGTGGAAGGTGTCCCTGCCCAGGGCAGGGGGAGAATGGGATGGGCTTTAAGTTCCCTTCCAACCCAAACCATTCCAGGGTTCTGTGAAATTGTCACCTCTGTAGTGTCCAGGCCACCACAAGGTCCATGTTGCTTCAGGCAGGAGAGATCCTTTTGGATTCTGCAGTGGTATTTGCAGATTTTCCATCCTCCTCTCAACCCTTCCTGGCCTCGCTGCACCTCACCACCCCTGGGCCCCATCCTGCCTCAGTGACGAGTCCCTCTAGATCTGACAGAGAGGCTCAGTGGTCATGGGTGGGTCATCCTTCCACATTACAGCACTTCCCTTTGGATTTGGGAGCCCTTTCCACTTGGTTTCACCCAAGATCGGTCTCAGAACAGACCATGCCAATCATATATTTTATTTTCTTTTCTGTTACGGGAGATGTTTTGTGGCTTCTGATACTCTGGTCCTGTGTTACATGTTTCTATTCAAACTTGCAGCACCAGCAGCTCGTAGGGTTTCCCTGGTGGTATCTCTTGAAAGTGGAGTGTACTAACTGCCTTCTCCTCATCAGAATGTTCAAAGTTTTGCAGCTTCTGTGTGGGTTTCTTTGGGTTTTGTTTGGGTTTTTTTTGACTGCTACAACGTAGAGCTTTGGGTCACAATTGAAGGATCTGCATATGATAGACAGAGGTCGGCTGCCGCCGGAGCACTCTGAAGACCGTGCCTGTTGCTTTTTCACCCAACTCAAACAGCTCCAATTCCCCAACCCCAAACAGAGCTTTATCATTGCTTCTAACCCCCTGTTTCCCATCAGTGCAATACTTGCCTCCAAGCCCTTTCCCTCCCCACTCCCCTTCCCACAGTTCTGTTGCAGGTGCTCCAGCCCTCCCCTACAACAGGGCTGACCCAGCAGTTCACCCCCTTTATTCCCTTTATTTTTTTAATCCATGCATTTGGCAGATCAGATTTTCTTCTGGCAGACCTCACTCTCCTGAAGCTGCCTGTTGATTTTACTGAAGGCCTTTTAACGCTCCATATGTGCTGGGTTCCTACAGAAAGGGCAAAATAGGAGGAAAAGGGTGACCCTGAGCAAGCTGGTTCCTCAAGGTGCTTCCCAGACCCAGTTCCACATAGCTCCTCGTGGCTTTGGCTCCTCTGCCAGCCCTCCCAGGCCCTGCTCCTGCGCAGTGCTGGAAAGCCAAGATGGTCCTTCTCTCTTCTCTGAGCCAGAAGCAGCTGTAGGGCTCTTGGACCAGGCAGGGATTTACCCCAGAGTCCACAGCAGACTCATTTCTGCTTTTTTTTCCTACCTAACAGGCACTTGCCTTATACTTTCATCTAGGATAGAAGCCAAAATGTGTTATTTTCCCCCCAGAACTGTGCCGAAAAGAGTAAATATTGTTAAAGAGGCACTTGGGGTTTAGCCCTGTGGAGAGAGGGTGGTGTGTCCTGGGTGAGGTGCAGGAATGGAGATTTTTGGGAGGGCCTCCTTTAGGGATGCGTTTGCTGTCCCATCTTCTAAAATCGATGGGCTAAGTAACAACTAAAAGAACTAAAATAGTGAAATTTCCTGGTGATGCTTTTACTGACCTTGATTTTCCCCTTTCTTGCTGCTTTTTGGCCCTGTCCCAAAAAGTTGTTGTTTGGCTTATGCAAAAGCTTTCTTTTCTACAACCTCTGGTTTGCTTGCAAGGAGGAACTATTTTTAACAAGTTGATTTGCCTTGAAGTCTGTGTGTTTATGCTGTAAACTGGCATCACAGAGTAAAAATCTGACTCTTTCCAGATGAAAAATTTTAGCAGGAGTTTCTTGATTGATCAAGCATAAAATAAATTTTCAATTTGATTTTTTTCCCAAGAAAATAATCTCATCTTTGTTTCTGAAGTCTGAAACCTCCTATGATAGCTCCTGGAGGGCATGAGATGAGAGGGAGGGAAAAAAATGGTAATGGGGGTATTCTGGAAGCAATGATAATTTCTGCTAGGATAAAAGAGAAACAGGTATGAAGAGAGTAAATAAAATTGGGAAAACATTTTCTTTATCATTAATTGCATTGATACCTGGAAATACTCAGGCTAGCAGAGGGAAAAGAAAGCAAACCCAGGATGTTTAAAGATGTTAAATTAAATAACCCAAAGAAACATAGCCTGGCAACTTTAAAAAATCCTGTCTGGGGAAAATCCATGATATTCCAGCTCAGCTGTCACCTGGTTTGGCATAGATTGAGATGAACCAATGGCATGTCCCACTCCTGGAGGAGACCCCGTTCGGTGGTTGCAGTTTATCCCAATTAATCAAAGAGGAGGAGAGAGGACGCTCCCTTTGTGTGTTTGCAGTGTGAGCACAGTTTGGGAAGTCGTCAGCAGCTCTGCTGAGTGCAGCTTTGCTAAGCACACCTTAGGCAGTCCCGAGCCTCTCCATGTCCCTTCACTTATCCTGTTCTTTTGCTGATAGGATCTAGATAAGACCCAGGAAGAAATAAAGAAGCACCATGCCAACATCAGTGAGTTGAAGAAGAACTTCATGGAGTCCGTCCCGGAGCCTCGGCCGAGTGAGTGGGACAAACGTTTGTCCACCCACTCCCCTTTCCGGAGCCTCAACGTCAACGGGCAGATTCCCACAGGAGCAGATGGAGTGAGTACCTCGGCATGGGGTGTTCCAAGGGGCAGCTTTGCAGTGTGGGATTCAGCCTCAGCTCCCCTTAGCTTCTGCTTATTTTCAATTTTAGTAGTTAGTATTGACTTGTAACATGTAGAATGTTCTCTGAGAGAATCAAAGCTTTAGTCATAGGATCGTAAAAATGTGATTTTTTGGTAGAGAAGAATGTAAGAATTCGTTAACTGGTATTGATGCTGTTTTTCCTAGTGTCGCTGTCAGTGTGATCCTAGAGAGCACTTCCCATGGCTGGTTTGGGGACTGGGTCATTCCTGGATCTCCTCAGAATGTGGGAAAAACCCTGACAAACCCAAAATCCAAAGACCTAAATTATTACTTCAGAGATAACATTGCAGATAGCCCAGTGGAGAGGCACTGGGACGGGATGATTTTTCCAAAATCACTTTATTCTCCCGTTGATCTGGTGTATCACTGGGTTTAGACTTGCATTAGGAACTCCAGGTGCTGACCTGCTGTGGAGGCTTCGAGAAGACTCCTCAGGTGGCTACAGCAGGGCTGTTCAAACATGATGGGAATCTCCCTCCTTCCAGGAACTGTGTGTTAGTAACCACATACACTCACAGTTTCTCTGCTAATTTCCTTAAAAAGGTAATTTTTCAAGGAAAAACCAGTCACCAACTGGTTTCTTCTTGGCTAACAGACACCTCTGTGTCATACTGGTGGTAACTGGTTCAGATTTGGGGCTTGTGAGTAAAACTGTAGTTAGTGCCTGTGGTAGTCAGTCTTTTAACTAGTAAATGCAATTTTTTATTGCAACAGAAAAATTGCATCCTGACTGCAAGTAGTGGCAATTGAAGACTCTCTTGGCTGAAAGCCCACTTTTCCCCCTTCCTTCCCACGGCCCTGCAGATGAACTAGTATTTAATGTTCAAATAAGGCAGATACTTATTAATCAGCCACAATAATCCTGCAGTGAATGGAGGGTTATTGTAACATGTACAAGGGGTTTAACAAGTTTGCTACAGGCTCCTCAAAGCTTGGAGTAAAGCCAGGAGAGCTGAAGGGCTTTTTTTGCCTGCTAGAAAAATGACATCCCCAAAATTAACTTAATCAGGGTTGGTTGTTACAGAATCTCAGAGTGGTTTGGATTGGAAGGGAGCTTAAAGCCCATCCAGTCCCACCCCTGCCATGGCAGGGACGCCTTCCGCCGTCCCAGGTTCCTCCAAGTCCCATCCAACCTGGCCTTGGACACTGCCAGGGATCCAGGGGCAGCCACAGCTTCTCTGGGCAACCTATCATTGGGATTACGCTGTTTAACACATGGATGGACTTTGCCCTCTGTGGCTGAGCCTCAGTGTAGATTCCCCAGGAATGTGGACAGCAGAGCTCTGCTCACAGTGCCCTGTGGGTTTCGGGGTGTGGGTGGGACAGAGCAGAAGCTCTCAAGCTCTACAACTGCAGTTCAAGAATGTTATTCTTCATTTTTATGAAGAATTTCTTGCAAGGTGACCACACTGAGATCTTGAGGGCTGCTGGTCACCATAAATGGATGGTGTGGGCTTGTCCCACCTAAGGCTGCAGTGGATCTGCAGCTCTGCAGAATTGGTGTCAGCCCTGGGTTTGCATTTCTGGAAATTCCTTCTTAATCTGGTCCTCTTTGAAGTGATCTCACTCTGAGGTGGCCATGTCCTGCTATGAACTTCCAGAAATGCATTTTCCCCAGGCACTGACTGGGGAGAAAGTTTTCCCTCACCTGCATGTATTGAAGGATCATAAATCAGATGGTGATTAAGGATGGTAAATCATGGTGCAAAGCCATTGCTCCTGTTCGTGGTGGTACCTTCACCCTGCCTTAGTGGCCAAAGGATTTTTTGCCAGGGGCCCCTTTTCTACTATTCCTGTATGTTTTATTACGAGACAACTGAATCTTAACACGCTTTATGTGTCCAGGTCAAGAAAGTCACTGTCCCATCTTCTGGGAGACAGGTTGGTGAGCTTGAGGTAAAGCTGCTGCTCTGATCTGTGCTTCTGAACCAGACTTGCTATTGCAATGGCACTGAGCAAAAACTCAACAGCAGCTGCTGGATAACATTTTCCTTTTGGCTACATGAAGTAGTTTCATAACTCACACCCAGAGGACTTTGGCACTGCTGCAGCTTTTGCAGCTTTCAGTTTTTACTTATTTTGGTGCATGGCTGGTTCGAAAAAGCTGCATGACCGATATAACCGTGTATTTGGAGACAAAAGCAATTCTGGAAATTTAACTGTTCCCTGTTCTTTTTATGTTGTCTTTCTTTCCTTTTTTTTGTTGTTTTAACAATCATGTTACTCTTGCATTTTGTATTTTCTTTTGCTGCCCAGTCTCCCAGCTACCTTCTCCCGAATTCTCACCACTTAGGGGTGTGCAAAGAACCAGTCTCAAAATACCGCACTGACCAGCGGAGGTTGGCTCAGCTGAGGGAGCTTAGAGCCAAGTTTTTCCTCTCCTAAGTACGCTTGGGTTTGACCAGGGCTGGCAAACTAAAGGGATGCAGAGTTACTGAACAGCAACATTCCCACAGTCTTTCCTTCCTTCAGCAGAAGTGCTGAAGCCCTTGCATGGTCCTATGTGCTGATTTACTCATTCTGGGTTTTTATCATTCTTTAGACTCCAGAAACAAAAGTGCTAAATCACGGAGCAAAATTCCAGGAGTTTGCACTGCTCCTACTGCCACCCTGCCCATTCCGTGCGTGGGATTTCTAAGATTTACCAGTAGAATTTTCAAACCAATTGAAATTTTGATACTCTGGTCAGGACTTTGGAAAAGCATTTTGTATCTGCTCTGCAGTCTGGCTGTTCCATGGGATTTTCCAAATGCTGGGTTTTAAGGGCACTGTAGATAAGGAAGCTGTCAGAGACCACATTTTGTATTGCACCATTCCTGTTTCAAATGCCTCAAACTTTTTTCTCGACCATTTCAGTTCCAAAACACTCTGGAAGAGTTTGAGCATCCACTTTTCTGGGAGGGCAGGCACCAAACACCCATGATCCTGATGCAGCTGTTGATGAGCTCTGCAGAGAGGACATGGTTCTGTAGCTCCAGGGCTGGTGTGACCCAGGCCACCAGCAGCTCTGCTCCCCAGGGCAGTTTATTTTATGTTGAGAAGAGCTGCCCTAATGCTTTGCACATCTCCAAGTGTCATTTTGGGCACTTTCCATCTGTCATTTTTGTTCATCTCTCTCTGTCTTTCTTGATCTTCTACCATGAAAGCAGACACGGGAACGGCCTCTGTTAGTACAGGATGAAGACAAACTAAAAAAGCAGGAGATACCTACTGAGACAGCCTTTTCCCGGCCAGCAAGTGAAGCAACTCTTCCAAAGGTTTCTATTGCAATCCCTGAAGAGCAGAAATCACTCAAAAAGTGTCATCTGTACTCTAGCATTTTTCCTTCTCCACGTATTCCCTTTATGATGTCCTTTCTCCTGGTCATAGCCCTGACTGTTTGGTGGCTGCTCTTTCTCTGAGTGGCAACCGGGTCATGTTGAAACCTCAAGACCAAAGCTCCTGAATTTCTTGGCTGTAGTCTCTGCTGCATCTTCCTTGTCCTGGTCTTTGATCTCCATAGTTCGCTGTCCCAGGGAGGGGCACCCCGTGACTGTCATGTTAATCCTGCTGTATGTCCTTGTGTGGCTGTGATGAGACCTGGCAGGAGTGGTTGTGGGTTGCCGGGTCCATTCTGAAGTTTCCTATGGTGCAAAAGCAAATTATTTGAACTGTGTTCCCAACTGCTGTGGGAGAGCAAATGGGGGGAGGAAATGATGGGAGGAGAGTCTGGTTTCCTGGGCTCCTGAAGACTTCCCATAGGAATTGCTGGAGAATTGCTTTTAAGTTTGTTGTTTTAAGTGTAAGATATCCACAAGCTGAGGAACATTTGATACTGATCTAAAAGGGGCTCTACAGGAATCTGCTGAATCACAGAATGCTGGAATGGTTTGGGGTTGGAAGAGACCTTAAAGAACATCTCATTCCACCCCCTGCTATGGGCAGGGAACCTTCCACTGGACCAGGTTCCTCCAAACCCCGTCCAACTTGGCCTTGAACAATTCCAGGCATGGGGAGTCCACAGCCTTTGTGGGCAACAAGAGGTTGAATCCCTAGGAAGAGCATTGGAATCTAATCCATAACCACTCCATTTCTAGGAAACTCAGATTGGCATTTAAGTAAAAAGTGCTGGTTCTCACTGCTGCTCTTGGTAATAACTTAGGGACAGGGTCAGCTTTTCATTTCCTAGTGGGAGAAGCCTTTGACAAAGTATCCCAGCTTCCCTCTCCACCCCTATTCTCACATCCAAGAAAATACATAGTGTTATAGGAGAAAATCCATTTCAAGGAGATACTTATTGTAAACATAGATTAATAATTTTTTTGGAATCTGATGGTCTTAGTGCACTTGGGATGTGTTTTATTTAATTTGTGTGGAACTAACTGATGCATGTTTGCTCAGGCCACAGGGATGGAGTTACCTGCTGTTTGAGCATTCCCTCTGTTGGCATGTTGGCTTGGCCACATCAGGACACACTTCTAATGTTAAAGCCGTTGATTGTTTTTGACTTCTTTAACCAAACCGTTGCATGCCGGTCGTTGTTTATTGCCTACAATGTAAGTGTCTGGATGATGCTCTCATTTATCCAAGTTATCCTGGCTGAGCTGTGCAGGCTCCAGCCCAGCTGGACTGAGCAGAACTGGTTTGTGAGCTGGCGGGAAGGTGGGACTTTGTGTCTAAGGGGTTTCTTTTCTGTAAATAGTAACGATGGGGCTGAGCTGAGCCCCACATTTCTCCTTTCAGCACTAATCCGTGTTCTCCTGTGTCCACCAGAGGACTGGGCTGGACACAGTCACTCTGAGAATACCCCCCAGTGCCACCAGTGGTGGCAGCTGCTCCAGCAGCATGGAAGAGAAAGAAGCAGGCCTTTATTACATGGACTAAAATGTGTGAATATGTATAAATACCTGTATTTATAACCCTTTCTAGATCTGTATCTGTGTGAACAGTGTTATTTAGGAAGCTAGCAGATTGAGCTTGAAGGAATAAGGCAAACATGGCATGTGCTGTCTGGTCTGAGGGTCCGTGGGGTATCATGGACCACTCAAGCCACCTCTTGCTCTCGCTGTACTGGTTGAGAATCTAAATGCTGCCTCAGAAACTTAGGTTGCTAGTGAAACCCTTTGTTTTAATCCCACAGGAATCTTTCCCATTCCTCTTGTAACCTGCTCCGATTAGTTCACCAGTTTGTGCCTTTAGGACTTTGTTTTGTGAGGATACTGATTTTTCATTGGAAAATATTCTTCCCTTTTTAATATACTGCCTTTAATACACAGTCTTCCTCCTTTGGCACTAGGAAGCGTAGAAGTCAGAGGGTTGTTGTCCAGGCATAGTCTGGTGTGAAGGAGGATGTTGGCAGGCTGTGTCCCTGAATCCTTGGAGCATCCCTTGGAATGCACTTGCACTCTAGCGGATCTGGTGTGGAGTTTAGGAAGACAGAGATGGGCCCTGGAGAGGAGAGGTGGGGGAGGATGCTGGGGTGCCATATGCTGTGTGGAAAATGCAGGATGGAAGAAGTCAGGGAATACTTGTGGCTGGCATTCCCTGCCTGCATCTCCTTCCCAAAATGGTAACAGTTGTGATAAAGAACCGGGATTGTTTGTTCTCCCCAACCTGGCGTGGAGAGGGAAGAAACAGGAGTTGTTTGGATCTGTCTGTCCATTTTCTGTATGTATTTCCTGGAGAAAAGCAGGTTGAACACACAGGTGCTTCCTTCCCAAAGCCATTGCTTGGGATGCTGCATTGAGCGCTGCTGAGTTTACTGTATTTCTGATCCAGTGACAAGAGCTTGGAAGCCACACTGGTGGCTTTGGCAAAGCCATGGTTTCTGTAGCTCTTGTCACCCATTTCTAAAGGATCTGAAGTCTAAAACTCTTTGCCCAGAGCAACCTTAGACCAGAGTGCTCAGGGTGTCTCATCCCAGCAGGATAAGAGATGGGCTCTGTCACCTCTACTCAATTCTGTAACTCTTTAATTCAAATGGTCTCTTTCTCTCTCTTTTAATCTTGAGATAAGGCTGGTTGTCATCAGCAAAAACCTTGGGAACTTTACACTCTGAGAACGCTCAGGAACATTTTTGGGATTTATATACCAATTTTTACTGCAGAGTATAAAGAAATTGAACAAATGCTTTCTATTTCTCTGGCAGTTTAGAGGCCAGTTATCCATATTCATCCAGGTACATATGATCCCTCCTGACAGAGGAAACCTGTAACTTACCAGGAACAGAAATGTCATCTGTCCAGTGCCCTAGGGATATGCCTGCTGGGCTACAGCCCCTTTCCCAGTCACTCCTCTGTTTTTTTTCCTGTTTGCTTGTAATGCAAAGGGAGTGACAGTCCATGGCAACCCACGCAAGGTCTCATTCCTGCACTTTCTGTATCCCGTTTGTTCACGTTCCAAACCTTTCACACCTTGGTGCTGTGGCTTCCCCCTTTTCCCGTGATGTCAGCACAGGATGCAGCACTGAGAGGAGGTTTTTGTGAGTCCTGCTGTCATCCCTGTGCACAGGGAGAGCTGTTTGGCTCTCGTGCTGTTTAAGGGCTGAGATCTCAGGGGATCTGTAAAGGAACCAATACGTGTACTTTGCTCCTATTTTCCTCAGGAACAAACTTGCTGGGAACACCAGCAGCTCCTGGCCACCTGCCCTGACACCGGCACCCATTGACACAGAGATTCACACACACCCTGTTCAGCCTGGCTACTGCAGTGCCAGGCTGTGAGTGATGGAGAGCTGAGTTATCCCTCCTGCCGGGAAGCTGGAAATGGCTGCAGCATGTAACCTCATCCAGGTTGGCATGAGAAATCTTGGTTTTTCAATGTGACCTGCTGCAGAAAATGGCATTCTGGTGACTGGCATGCTGGTGACATAGGCAGGATAAGTCTGCCAGCAGTTTTGCCTAGTGTTTTGTGGTGTGGTCACTCAGCTCTTTGATGCTCATGCGTAGGATCCCGTTGGGAGCTGTTGAGGATTCAGTGCTTCCCATCACGATATTGACAGTTGGCTCCACACTCACTTCCTGAATCTCCTTACCTGGATTCCAGCTCTTCTGAACACCACCTAAAACACACAGGAGTTTCTTGTGCTTTCTTGCTTTAGGAAAAGGTGGACACCAGTATTTCAAAGCAGCAGATGTGCCAGAGCCAATAGCTTGGAACTTGGATTCAGCTCCGAGGCTGCGCTGGGTGTGGGGCTCTGTGTGTGATGATACTCGAGGTCTCCATTGCTGTAAAACAGCATATCTTTTTCTTTTTCGGCTGCTAAAAGGGAGCAGATAAATGAGGGTGTTGGCTGCATCTCCTCCCACATCCTGCCTTACTCGGGGGGTGATAGAAGGTGAACTGAGGACTCTCCATGGGCAGCTCAGTCAGGGTAGTGTTCAGCCAAGACTGGCTCCCCTCCCTTGTGGTTTGTCCAATAACTAGTGATGACCCTGAAGAGTAGGTATTCCATATCTCCCTCCTATCCTAAAATAATCAGAAGAGGGTGGATTTCCTCAGCATCAAGGGAAGCAGTTTGTGTTTGGAGGAATCAGGCTTGGCTGTACCATGAGCTCCTGGGAAGGTTATAATAGAATCATGAAATATCCTGAGTTGGAAGGGACCCACGAGGATCATCAAGTCCAAATCCTAATGGTTATGGGCAAAGTGTCTTTCACTTCACACCACTGTCAGTAATTTGTCACTCTGAGAATTGTTCCACTGGTTTATTGGGTTTTCTTTTTTCCTTGTCATGAGTTGATGGTGCCTGTTCTGACCTACAGGATGAGGGAGGAAGCTTTCTGGATAAATTCAGCCCAAAAAAGGATTATGGATTCATGCAGAAACTCCTTGGTCTGTACTTATTAGTGGGTGACACTGGAGAACCTGACAGAGGTGGTTCCTCTTGTGTCTGTGTTTGCATCTGTTGTTTGTGGGGCTGGAGGGAAGGACTGGCCTTGGTTTGGGCACCTATGAGGTCTTCTAGTAGTGGTAGACAGTCCTGTTGGATCAGTCTGTGGGGACTTGAAACACTTTCTTTTTCACCTAAAATGCTCTCTTTTGGAACACTTTTTTGGTTTTGTATTTTTTCTCAGATTTTTCTTTGTAAATATGTACATTTATCATTAATAAATGTTATTGCAAATCAGATCTTTCTTTTCACTGCTTATTAACCAAAAAAGCTGTATATGACCTGTGTTAATGACTTCCTTGGACTAACCCTCAGTATTACTTTCTCAAAGCAGGAGCCATCAGACCCTGAGTCACTGCTGTTGGCATTCAGATTGTAGGGTCTGCTGGACACGCCCAGATGTGGATTGGATGCTCCTGGGGAGAGGGAGCACACAAGGCTGCAGCTCTAAGCTCTCAAACTGACCAGAATAATTCAATTGAGGATTAAATCCAGCTTGGTTTAAAACAGGCTTTGTTTGCAGGAGCCGTCTACCAAATGCTTAATGTCACTCTAACACCTCCCTCTTCACTTTGGAGACTGAGTGGTAGGAAAAATTGAATGCAGAAAGTTGTTCTGAGAGCGTAAGTGAGCCAGGTCCTGCACAGCTCAGCTATAAGAGCCTCTGTCCCACCTGGTGTGTTAATCTGGGGACAAAAATGCTCCTTTTGGGTTTTGTAAGTGAAGAAACCACATTCCTAATGAACCACTGTTCCTCAGCTCAGTGATACAGCACAAGCTTCTGGTGAGTTTTGGCTCAGGCTGTGTTTCGAGGCTGTGTCAAGAGTCAATTTTAAGTCCTAAGTTTTGTGAGATTACAGGAAGGCAGATCTGGCTACTCATGCTGCTGGTTCCGGAGATGAGCCTGGCCCCAAGGCAGAGCTCTAACTTCATTTATGGAGTGAAGGAAATGGAATGAGCAGCACAAAATTGATGGCATTTATAAACCCTGATTTTATCCCCTCTTTTCACCTGCTGCTGCTGCACTAAGGCAGCTCTTGCAATGCCACTACTTTGTTCTCTGTAGAGGGGTTTTGGAATAAAAAGCCCTTCATGTGAGAGTACCTGCCCCACAAAAGGGATGGGAAGGGGACCAGTGGGGGTGGGCAGAGGAATCGTATTGCCCAACAACTTTATTTTGATAATTTAAGTCTTGATCTTGACGTTGTTTCATATTGCCAAGTCATTGATGCAATGACTGGAGGTGGTTGCTGTGTGTTGTGTAATATATTGGATTCTTGTTCATGACAGAGTTTAATCTTTTGAAGCTTCGAGCACGCTGTATATTTTCTAGCATTACTTTTAATTTTGGTCAAAATCTCTTTTATCCTTCTGTCATCTGAGTAAGCTGTTCAGGATGTTGTGATCAGATCAATGGCAATGAAAAAATCCATTGAAAACCACAAATCTATAGGTAATGTCCATCCTTTTCAATGCCAGGGTGTGTTGAACAGCTTCTAAACGTTTTTAATTTCTACCTTAAGGCAAAGCAGTTCTGTAAGGCAAAGGTGGGTACTGTAAAATAAGGATCTCTTGTTTTCTGCTTTATAATACTTTTTACCCAAGTGCTTTGCCAGCTGTGAGATTGAGCATCAGTTGATCTGGGAGCGCTCTCTGGTGAGTGTGGTTTGCTGCAAAGCAACGTCATCTCCTTGTGCATCCCTAGACAGTCACTCCGAGCCTATGAGCTTCTGTGGATCCTTGTTTGGGGATAACCTAATAACAGCGTCAACAATTCCATTGCCATGCTGGAAAAGACAGGACTGGGAAGTATTAACCAGCTGGGATTCCTAGCATTTTATGTGGTGGTTGTAGGGAGTTACTGTGCACTATAACTTCATGGTTTTAGCAATTTTATTAAATAGTAACTGGCAGTTGACATCATTTTAGCACTCCTTAAGTTTTCTGCAGGATAGTAGTCTGATTTGGGGTGGAAATAATGGAATATTCAACAGAGAGAGGCAGCATCATGAAAAAAAAATCTCCTCTGACAGCACAGTGCAGCTGGGTTATACAAATAGATCCCGATCCAAGACAGCAGGGTCTTGAAAAAATGCAAGTAAACCAATTTATACAAAACCACTTTTTGAGAAAAATTAATCCTTTTGGCCACTGGTATCAAACATGCAATTAAGCCTGTTATTAATTTATCCCCAGTCTGAATTACTGTGTGTCACTACATTGCAACGCTTCGGCTGTATCCTCAGAGGCACAAAGATTTGTATTTCAAGGGTGGTGCTTTGGTTACATTCATGTCTGGGTCAGTTTGTTTCTTCTGGGGCATTGCATCCTGTCCTATATTTAATTTACTGTGTCTGGCTGCTTCATGCTTGATTTAGGCCTCGCTGGTTTGGGTCTATGTCCCTGGAAAAGAGTAGTTGGCAGTCCAGGCACCTCTCAGGTTTCCTGGGTCTCAAGGTGAGCTTGGAACTCTGCAAATCTGAGCCCTAAACATAGGGATGCTTTGGCATTTGCAATTTAAAACAAATCTTGATAAGATCAGAATTTGTAACAGATCCTGAAATTCCTCTGGGGGGTTGGGGGGGGGAGGGAGTTTTACATAGATAACTTTATCTAGAAACCAATACCTTCCCATTAGTTTATCTTCTTACGAGTGGAATAGGAAGGCAAGGCAAAAAGTGCTTCTGATCAGTTGATCTTATCAGGATTTCATTCTCTCTTTCCAGCTTGCATGTTTGCTGCTGCACTTGGCTCTACTGGTGACCAGTATACGCACGGCACAGGCTCCATTCCAGCTCTCCCTTCCTTTATGAATCTGGCATATGAGATGCTTATTTTCTCTGTCTTTGAAAGGGAACTGGGAGATTGTTTTGACTGTATACAGATTTTTGCCTCTTAAATACATCAGTGTTTGTGTAGCTGCTTAATCTGCTTTGTTTTGTCTGTGATTCTTCTCCTGGCTGAGTAGTCCCCCAGCTCTTACGTAAGGAAGTCTCACTCCTAAGGCGTGTTCTGTTAAACCCCAGAAGATGAGCTGTGTCTTCTCAAGGTCCCATGAGTAATTTGCAAGGTTTAGCATCGATAATTAAGGGAAGATCAGGATATTGGCAGTATATAAATTCAAGTTTTAATCCAACAAGACATGACTGTACACAGCTGATAATCCCATTCATGTTGTTCTGTGTAATATTGCAATGTAGAGTCTTGTGTTAGGAAGTGAGGGTGGGATCTGGATACGATATCGTGGAATATCCTGAGTGGGAAGGGACCCACAGGGATCATTCAGTCCAGGTCCTGGCCCTGCCCAGACCCCCCAACAATCCCAGCCTGGGCATCCCTGGCAGCGCTGTCCCAACGCTCCTGGAGCTCTGGCAGCCTCGGGGCCATGCCCATTCCCTGGGGAGCCTGGGCAGTGCCCAGCACCCTCTGGGGGAAGAACCTTGCCCTGATCTCCAGCCTGAGCCTGCCCTGCCCAGCTCCAGCTGTTCCCTGGCTCCTGTCCTTGTCACAGGGAGCAGAGGTCGGAGCTGCCCCTCAGGAGGAAGCTGCAAACTGCCTTGAGGTCTCCCCTGAAATATTCCTTTGGAGAAACACGTGGAAATGGGTTTGGGTCAGAAATAACCTTTCCCTGTGAACACAGTCTGACCTGCCCATCTCAGTGCTGCTTGCTCTCCCTCCACTCCTATTAAATGCATTTTGCTAACCAATATCCCAACAACTTAAGAGAATCACAAGAGGCTGGAAATTCTAATAAATAGAAATCTTACAGCTAACCTGTCTGCAACATAAAGAAGCAGAGAACTGAAAAATACCCATGAGAAATGGAGGAAGAGTAATTTCTTGAAATTATACTAAAAAAAGCATCTATTTGTTCCTACATAAAGGTGCTCCTGCTCTTTCCCTACCATTGAGCTGTGCCATTAGTGGAGGTCAGTCAAAGTGAAAGCCTCTGGTGTATAAAAAATGAATCATACCAAATAACCCACAGGGCTTCAGGCCTCACATTTTAAGCACAAATTACAGTTTTTTGGTTGCCCAGGGAATCTTATTAGAAAGTGAGGCAACAGTTTCAAGGAGTTAAAAGCAGAGTCAGGGGATGGTTTTGGAGTAGTGGGTGGGTTTTGTTGCCCATGGAAGTTTTGGATGTACACAAGTCCCCTCTTGATATACTGAAATTATTCCAAACTGAGCAAAAAGCGCTTAGGTGGTGGCTCTTCCTCTAGGTGCAGAGAGTTGTTTTCATATTAATTCCTTAAAATTTAGGAGAGGGGATTATTAATGTACCAGGAAGGCTGTGTCAGTAAATGCACTGGGTCCATCACATAGCATAGAGGTTTTCCAGTGTCCAACGCCACTGTTACATGTGTTACTGGAGATGTGATATATGATAAGAACCTGATGTTTTGCCTTGATGCCTCCTGACCTCGTGCTCTCCCTAACTCCCTGCTCTCTTTCTCTCTCTCTCTCCCTGGCCTTTTTTGTGTATCCGTTTCTTTTTAGAAAATGAGTGACTTTCCCTCCCGAGAGGATGTGGCTGCAGTGGCAGAGTGGAGCAGTTTTAACACTGGCTTTGCGTGGGAGGGCTCAAAGCAGTCGGTAGTTTTTAGTGAGACTCCAGTGCCATCCGCCTCACAGCCTTCTCCCAGCTGGCACTTTGGTGCTTCCTCCCTAAGCAGCAAGGAGGAGGAGCAGGAGGAGGCGGTTCCCAGCCGCTCCACCAACGAGGAGGAGGACCTGACATGTGGAAAGGGGGTTTGTGTGGATGTGGAGAAGGACTCGGAGCTTTCTGAGCAGGAGGCCCCCCCCAGCCCTGCCGCACTTCCCTGGCAGCCCTGGGGAGGAGAGGAGGAGGAGGTGGCAGAGGATGGTGAAGACAGCTTTGCCTTTAGAAAGCCACATGAGTGTCCCAACCCAGATGCTCCTGACGGGCTGCCAGAGCTCATTCGCTGCTTCCAGGTAGTGAGCCCAGCTCCTGTACCCCATGCCCCGGCTACCTTTGGAGTAGGAACCCAAACACTGCAGCAAGCAGATGCCACAGACCCGCAGAGGAGTTGGGTTTGCTTGGCTTGGACTCATGCTTGGAGCTAATGGGCCGGTGAATCTCCTGCAGTCAGTGCAATAAGCCCCTCTCAATTTATCTTTGAGTTAAATGTGAGCCACTGTCAATTTGTCTTTGCATTAAATACGAGTCCCTCTCAGTTTATCTTTGCATGAAATATAATCGCTGCAGCACAATGCTGTTTGCTCTTCTTGGATTGAAGCATCCTGTGGCATTCCCACAAAAAGGCAATATTTAGGCTCAAAAAACATGTAATTTTATCTCCTTAAGGATTTTACTGGCTCTGGCTGGACTGGCAGCTGACCCTCAGCACAGCAGAGCAAATTCGAGGTGCCATCCAGCATGTTTTGATGCCCCGTTTGTGCTGCCCACTGTGGGAGGGATTTTTGCCTGCTCCAGTGTTGATGTTGCTTTTGGTTCAAGAGATGCCCATTTCCCCCCTAATGATCACAGTGGCATCTGGCAGGGTTGGGGATGGTGGCAGAAATCAAGCCCTCTGGGAAAGCACTGGCTCTGAACTAACTCTATCTTCTTCTGGATAATCATCAGGTGGTGGAACAACTGATTTCTCTCCATCCTTATTTTTCTTTCTGTTTTATCTGACATTGATTTAATAAAAGTTAAAGATCTGATTTTTGATAACACAGTGTTGCTCTTGAGGTCAGGATAAAGCTGCTCAGCTGTGATCAAGTCTTTGTGTGCCCAGGGTTGGTGTTAATCCTTGCATTGGCATCAGCAGATGAGGTTCATCTTCTCCTGGCAACTAGCAATGAGCTTCTGGTAATTACAAAGTTAAGAATCAGTTGTGACACACCTGTTAAACCCTTCATGCCTGGTTTGGGCTGACCAGAGTCTACAGTGTGGGGAAGGGCTGGGAGATTTTGCTGCCTGTCTAATCCTCACACCTGATCTCTGCCCTTGGAGTAGTATGTCATTCCAGAGACTTAAACCCAAAGATTTCCAGGCTGACCTTGGTTCTCACAGTGCTTTTATCAGATCAGTGTCAGAACACTTGCCAGCAGCCCAGTCAGGATGTGGAGATGGGAACTGGGTGTTTACAAGATGTTTTTAACCCTGTCTCACAGCCCCCACTAGTGAAGACACAGACTGTCACCATCTCTGACGTGTCCAGCGCTGTCAAAAGCGAAATTCCCACAAAAGAAGTCCCCATTGTCCACACAGAGACGAAGACCATCACCTACGAAGCTGCACAGGTAAGGTGTGTTCTGATAAATTTCCCAGGGTCTCAGTTAAACTCAAGGGAATGTTTTACAAATCCTCGGGATGAGACAGCAGCACCTGCCTTTCTCTGCACATCTGAGTGCAGCACAGGCATTAACTGATGCTGTGGACACTATTTCCAGGTGCATCTGGTATTTTTAGAGGAGCAGTGATTTTGCTATCCCTGAAGAGTAAATATTTTTTCAAGATGTGCTTGCAAACAGAATTTATCTTCAGCCACTGGTGGCTTCAGAATGTGGATTTGTCTGTACAAAGTTAACCTGAGTTGGCCTTTTTTCTGCAAGAGATGCCTTGTCTTGTTTTCCCAGCTCCCCTGAAGAGCCTGATTATGCCTCTTCAGAACTTGGTTTATAAATTATTTGGTCATCCTTAGGTTTCAAGGCTGAAATGGTTTTTAAATACCAAATGTTTTGTATAAAATTCAACCTCAGTGGGTATGTGGTGGCTGGAAAGTAAAAATGTTAGTGGAGCAATATGAGGATATGCAGGTATGGATTCATTGCTGAGGTTAAAATTAATCCTCAGTCTAAAACAAGTTTTAATCACAGAATCACAGGATGGTTTGGGATGGAAGGAACCTAAGAGCTCACCCAGTTCCAGCCCCCTGCCGTGGGCAGGGGCACCTTCCTCTATCCCAGGCTACTCCAAGCACTGTCCAGCCTTGGACACTGCCAGGGATGGGGCAGCCACAGCTGCTCTGGGCACCCTGTGCCAGGGTCTCACCACCCTAAGAGGGTAGGATTCCTTCCCAGTATCCCATCCATCCCCGCCCTCTGGCAGTGGGAAGCCATTCCCTGTGTCCTGTCCCTCCATCCCTTGTCCAAGTCCCTCTCCAGCTCTCCTGGAACCCCTTTAGGCCCTGGAAGGGGCTCTAAGGTCTCCTGGACCATTCTCTTCTCCAGACTGAACACCCGCATCCTCCCAGCCTTTATTTATGTATTTGAGATCTTGGAGCCTGTGTCAGCTTGGCTTTGCCATCACTGTGGTTGTCAGGAGCAGCCTGTGCTCTGCTGCTGCAGTGAAGTGACTGTGGGATGTCGTTATGTATGCAGGAATCTCATGATTGTATAATTTGGGATTCCTGAGGAATGCTGTGGCTGCTCAGCATCTTCCCAAGTGCAGCATCAGAGATTGTTCAGACAATGGTGGCGAGCATTGCCCTGGCTTTCAGCAAGTGAGTAGGTGAATAGAGCAGTTTTGCTCTGACTGGGAAATGGAAAGGAAAAGTGATCTCCAGGACTGGGATCAGTCAGCCATGTGTGCACAGGGTGTGATGTGCCATGAGATCTCTTCCAGACTGTGGAAAATGGTCCCACCTTGTGGTAATTCCAGATACTGTCCCAGTGCTGAGCGAGGATGCTGCCCAGTGGGGACATGGACAGTATGGCCAGGATGACTTAGTTTGGGATTTTCTGCAGACCTTGAGCAGTCGAGTCAGGCAGGATGAGATCCAAGAGCCAGCTCTAAAAGTTATTCCTGTTTCAGCAGATGTCTGGATGTTTTGTGCTTCTGCAGAGCATAAAGTGAAGGATGTGCAAGGTGTTGTCAGGAGGGAGGAACAGTGACAGGTACCTTCTGAATCAGGTTGTGCTCTTGGCTTTGTTGATCTCCATGGATGCAGGCAGGTGGAATTTGGGATCAGTGTCTGCGTTGGTCTCCTGTCATGGTTCAGGCATGGATGGTATGACCAGCACTGGGCCAGCAGCGTGCCCAGATTTAGGTACATCCCAGCCCTCCTGGTCTGAGAAGTGTCACAGGTCCTCCCTGCAGGGTCTGTGCTTCTCCAACCTTAAAGCACAAGGACTTTGAGCTTTCAGAGACCTGCCCAACTGTTGTGCACCTAGGCACAGGTTGACTTGTTGTGTCTTGCAGTCCACAATGGAGCTGCTGTCCTCAGATCATCCTCTGTCTGGCTCTGGTGATGTGGAGCCCCTGCTTCTGTCCCCACTGCTCAGGGACTGATGGCCTGTTCTTGTGTCCCACAGACAGATGGTGGCAATGGGGATTTAGACCCTGGCATCCTGCTGACTGCCCAGACCATCACTTCGGAAACCACCAGCAGCACCACCACCACCCAGATCACCAAGGTAACACCAGGAAGCACTACAAAACACAAATTCAAACAACAGCCTGGTGGAGAGATGGGCAGGGATGAATGAGATGAAAAAAAAGCTTTTGGAAGGTCCTTCCAAATAAATGATTAGTTCCTGGAGCAAAGCACGAGGGGTTTGGTTTTTCTTGTGTTAAATCTGTGGATTGTGCATTAATTGCAGCACAGTCTGGACACAGACTCTGTCCTGTGGGACAGCAGAAAGAGCTGTACTGTGAGGAAAAGCTCTTCCCTGTCTCAGCTATAAAAAATGACTCTTTGACAGTTTTTCCTTGAGCAGCCGCAGTTTCGCCTGTGACTCTAATGCTGGGTACAACAGCACTATTTGGTGACACTATTTTTGGATACTGTCTTTAGACAGGCAGCCCCAGTGAGCTCAAACTCCTCTGCACTTCTACACTAACAGCGGCTTTTCCTTCTGTTCTAGACTGTGAAAGGTGGCATTTCAGAGACACGGATTGAGAAGAGGATTGTCATCACAGGGGATGCAGATGTAGACCACGACCAGGTAGGAGTGTGGATGTGATCCAAAAGAGTTTCCCAGAGCTGGTAAAAATGAGTCAGGCTGCCTATTCAAAGACAACATCACCAAAAAATGACCAAGGGACATTTCACTGGGGTAGAAATAAAACGTCGTATTTTTATAAATGGTGGCTGCTCCATCCCTGTAAGTGTTCAAGGTCAGGTTGGACAGGGCTTGGAGCAACCTGGTCTAGTGCAAGGTGTCCCTGACAATGACAGGGGGTGGAATGGGATGAGGTTTTAGGTCTGTTCCCAACCAAGCCATTCCATGATTCTATATCAGTAATAAATTCATTTTTGACATTATGCAGCTGAGCCAGCAAAGCTCAATTCTATTCTGAAACTGGTGTTGGCAGCAAAGTTTTGATTCCAGAATTGTTTTGGACAGTTGTAGAGGTTTTTTTAAAAATCTATAAAAATGTGAAATGAAAGTTTTCCTTGACATCTGGCTGATCTGCATTCATTTTCCCATAACTCTGAAGCACTATTGCCACTCTGTAGTGCCAGAAGTCATTTCAGAGCACTCAGCACCTGCGTTACATCTCTTTGGCTTTATATGAAACCTTTCTGATGACTCAGCCTCATCAGCCTCTTGCGTGTGTTGGAAGTGATGATTTTGTCATCAGAGAATTATACTTTGAATTTAAATTTAGTTGCAAGTATCATGGTGGTGGAAAATATTCTTCTGACAAGATCTAGTTTATTAACTCCAACAGAAAATGTCTGAGATGTCTGAAATGTGCCTATCACACTTGCTGGAAGAATAACCAGGATATGCTTAATTGCTCTCATCCATCTTCTGCCGTGGGGCAGTGGAGAGATGGGGAGTATTCTTCAAATAGTGCTTTTCCTTTCAGAAATAATGTAATAGCACCAAAAGTCAACAAAGTGTGTGTCTGAAGTCCTGGGAGCAGTTTTGGGCACCACAGTTTTAGACCTAAAACAATTGGAGAGGTTCCAAAGGAGGCTGTGGAGATGGTGAAGGGACAGGAGGGGCCATAGAGGGGGTGGCTGAGGGCACTTGGTGTGTTCAGTGGAGCAGAGGACACTGAGGGCAGAGTTCAGTATGGGCTGCAGCTCCTCCTGAGGGGCAGCTCCCATCTCTGCTCTCTGTGACGGAGGAGGTTTAGGCTGGATATCAGGGAAAGGTTCTTCCCCCAGAGGGTGCATCCACTTTTCATTTTTACACCCTGGAGTTAGAAAAAGGTTTTTGTGCCCTTGGGGATGGTGGGTGCCGTGCTCTGCCACACTCTGACATGCTCTGACACTCTCTGATACACTGACATGCTCTAACCCGTGCTCTCCCATGCCGTCCCGCAGGTCCTGGCGCAGGCGATCAAGGCTGCCAAGGAGCAGCACCCAGACATGTCGGTGACCAAAGTGGTTGTGCACCAGGAGACAGAGATCGCAGAGGAGTAGCCGGGCTGTGTGAGTAGAGAGACCACCTCACGTGGGGGCAGGGGATGATTGATCTCTGTGCACAGGAGATTTGGGTAAATAGGGTCAGAGTTGAAGTAAAATGATCATTGTTTTCTCTGCCGAGCCCTGCTCAGGCTGTTCCTGTTAGATCCATGGAGGTTGATCAGGCAGTCACAGACAGACTAATCCTGTGGAAATGAGCCAAAATGGGTTAAAAGCTACACAGCTTCTGCCATGAGGCTGCTTTGCCTTCCCAAACATCTGTGATGTGCTGGGAGCACACAGAGAAGCTGTAGCTGCCACATAGACCCCTGCCCACATTAGTGCCCAGTAACCCCCAAGCTGGACCCCAAGCTTGCCTGGAAATCCCCTTTTCTGCATTTTTGATAAGTTTGGGAAGGAGCTGCTGGAGAAATCCAGGAGCTCTGGCTGTGCCTCAGTGCTTTAAAGCCCATCCTGCCGCATGTCACTGATCACAGAATCCTGGAATGGTTTGGGTTGGATGGGACCATAAAGCTCATCCTGTCCCACCACCTGCTGTGGGCAGGGACACCTTCCACTGTCCCAGGGTGCTCCGAGCCTCATCCAGCCTGGCCTTGGACACTTCCAGGGATCCAGGGGCAGCCACAGCTTCTCTGGGCACCCTGTGCCAGGGCCTCCCCACCCTCAGATGGAACAATTCCTTCCCAATATTCCAACCCTGCCCTCTGGCACCTTTGTCTTGTTGCTCCAGGCCCTTGTGCAAAGTCCCTCTCCAGTTCTCCTGGAACCCCTTAAGGCACTTCTTACCTGCCATTGGTGGCAACTCACCTGAATTCAGTTCCCATCCACTTCAGGGAGGCAGATTCCTGTCTCTCCCAGCACGCTTCTGTTGGTAGCTGTAACTTATCCTGTTCCTCTCTTGCTAGGAAACGTTCGTGCCAGCCACACCACCAGGAAAAAGAAACCCAGCAAAACTACCAAGAAACTACCTGGAGCACAAAGACCTCGGATTTCAGACTTGACACTCAGAGACATTCATATCATTTATTAAGAGTTGTGCTTTGACATTTTACTTGGGATTTTTCCAGACTCCATTGGATCCTATTGGATATAGGGTTTTATTTTGTTGGTTTGGTTTTTTTTGGTTTTTTTTGGGTTTTTTTATATGTATTGTGACAGAAATATGCCATATTTCTAACTGTACTGAATATTTTTTACAGGTTTTCAATTTTGCATTCCCTCTCACGCAAAGCCTCTTCAGACACAGAATCCCACCTCACAGGGCTCCAGGGCTCCCTGTTTTAACTTGTATTCCCTCTGCCTCATCAGGGATAACAGAGCTGTATCCATGCATATTCCCAGTGTGGGATCTGTACACGCCTTCACAAAGCCATGGGTCCTTCAGCATTTCCAATTGCCTCTGGATTATTTTTGTAGCTCTGGGGAGCTCCAGCCCCACTGCAACCCCTGGGCTGCTCTGAGCTCCCTCCCCACTGGGTTCCAGCCCTGATGTATGATCACAGTAGGGTTTTGTGGTGTAGCCTATGCACACATCTGAATAGTTGACAAGATTTAAGGAATACTGGAAGTTGCTTCAAGTATCTTATACTGTGAATTTTAGAGCTTTAAGAGGACTGTGATAGCATCTTGCCTTCTTCCTGTGTGTCTCTGCCGAGTGCTCCCCACCTGTTTGTGTCTTCTAGATGCCATTAAATTAAAAAGCCCTTAGAAGTGTGTGTTTAAGGTGTTTGGACTCGGGATGCTATTAAGGTAGGCTTGTGCAGCATTCACAGGAACTGAGTTTTTCAGTGTCATAGTTTTTCACTTGTTTGTGTTCATGATTTTTAAATTAGGGAGGGGTTTTTTTGTAAGTCATGGGTTGGTTTTTTCTTCCCCTCACAGTGCTATTTAAAGCTGAACACGTTACCTATTTCCCAGAGCGTGTATCCTACTATCATTTTATTTAAACTCCTTTAGACAATCCTTCCTAGGCCTGCAAGCTGTATTTGGAGAGGCTGAACAAGGAATTTTAGGAGGTGTCAGGTGTTGCTGGTTGTGATAGAGCCAAACCACATGGGAAGTGTTGACATTCCCCCTTCCACGCTGGCCTGAGGGTCTGGATTTGGCTTCATGACCCCCTTGCTAGAATGAATTATTAGGGTGATTGTCTGAATCTTGAGGCTGAGCTTACAGACCCCCAGGGCCATCTCCAATACAGAGGGGGTGACGCAAAAACATGATTTCAGGGGCTGGATGTACTCCCACTGCTGCTCTCTCAGCTTTGTGGGAAAGTTCTTGCCTGGTTTGTCCTTCCACCATTTAAATTCAAGATTCAAGAAGCAAAAAACCAACCAAGCTCTGTAAAGAGTCTTCCCAGACACTTGTGAACACTTTAGTCCACTTGAGGTTGTGATTTTTTCTTTTCATGTATAAATATATATATATAGTGTGGCACAGTGGTAGCTGAGAGCAGGGGGTGCTCTGCTCCTCACGTGAGGATGGGAAGAAAATGGCAATAAAGAAAAAAAGCTCTCCAGTTCTAAATTTTAATAATGTATTTCAGAAGTCACTGGATTTAGCTCAAGCTGCAAAGACTCCACTGCTTAGCTGCAAACAGCCCTGGAACTACACTGGGGCTGGTGCAGCTTCTCAGCTTCAGGTGCAGTTTTAATTAAGCTGTCAGTATTGATTGGAGACTCTGCTGGAGCTGCTGGATTTTGGCTCTCTTTGAGCCTTGCTGGCCCTGGGTCCTGCTCAGCCTCCAGCCTTCCCATGCCAGCAGCTGCCTCTGGGCTGCTCTGGGTGCAGGGTCCCCTCCTGGGATGTTCTGCCTTCCTCAGGGCATTGTGCTCTGGGGATTTAGGGAGTCCTGGGCTGTAGTGCAGAGATTAAGTCTTCCTATCCATGTCTAAAAAGCCCTTTCCTTCCTTATTCTACCACGCAGGCCCTGGAAGGGGTCTGTGGCTCTGCTGTCCTCAACTTAGTTGGGTAATGCTTGCCTTAAACACCCGTCGTGCTGAGCACCCTCTGGCACTGTCCTTTTTCTGGGAATTTAATTCTTTGCCACTCAGTCCTTCCTTCTCACTTGCAACAGCCACCTGAGGAGTGAAGGGGCACACGGAGCAGTGGCTGAGAGGATTTTTGGGCTTTACCAGGCAGAGCCAGCATCATAAATTAAGTTTGTCCATAGCACTTAAAGGGACTTGGCTGTGAGGAGACTTTGGGGAAATGTGGTCCCTGGGTGTTCCCTTGGGGAGTCCCATGCCCTGAGCACTATGACTGGGACAAAACACCCCAAGCAGGGGATTTCTGGCATGAGAAACCTGCTGGCAGGAGAGGTGGTTCCTTTCCAAAAGGATGTGCACACTGTGGCTACAGACATCCCTTGTTAAAGGGCTCATAGACTAGAATAAGTCTATTTTTTTTCCCTGGATGTGGCTGTTTCCAGGTTGTCCATATTCACACTTCCCCCTGCCGAGTTCTTGCTTCTCCTGCAGTGATTTAAACAAGTCATGGCCTCATGTGCCCTTTGCCATCACCTGCTGTCTGACCTCAGGGGTTTCCAGCCCCACTCCCACCAACACGGTGCCCGAGCCCAGGAGCTGAACAGGAGCCTGGGAAGAAGATACAAGTCGAAAGCAGAAGAAGCTTCTCTCACCCTCAAGGCTGTGGTGGGGCTGCCCACTCCCCTTCCACCTCTGGTGGGATTTAAAATCCTTGGCTCTGAGTGTGCTATGTCAGCTCTAGGGACAAACCAGCCAAGTAAGGCCTATTTATATGAATGTTCCCAGCTCTTCCCACTCCACAAATTCACCCAGAGACTATCTTGATTGTATAATATACATTATATGGAAGCTATTTATATATGAATGAATGTTTTTATAGAAAGGAAGGCAAGGAGCTCCTGTTCTCCATTAAACTGGAACGGCAGCTCTGGTTGCCCAATAGCAATCCCTGATCAACAGAGATGTGTTAACAAAGGACTGACTGATTTCTGGTTTTAATAAATTGTGGTTTGCTGATTTTCGTAATTGTACAATTACCTTAAGAGGTGGTAGTGTCCCAGCCTTAGAGATGAAACTTGTAAAAAAATAAAAATAAATAATTTAGTTGAAAAGATGAGGGAGCTTTGTAAATTTTTTTAAGGCAATTGTGAATTGTCTAGGTTAGACGTTTACACTCTTTATAAAAATAGGAACTTTTAAAGTTGGTAAAACTTTCTAGATCAACTAGTGATGGGAGGTGTTATTTTGGATTTTCATAGTGAATCAAAGGGAAAGTTGCCGTAGCATTTAGGCAGACCTAAGTGTTCAGTATTGCTTCTTGTATTGCATTTTTCAATAAATTTTCAAACAAAACTCTCTCCCTGGCACTGAATTCTCTTCCTCCTTCTCACCTTCCTCCAGGTCTCTCTCCTTAGCTTGGCTTTGTGGTGACTTGGTTTTACCAGCCTAAACCAATGCCTCCAGATGTGGCCACAATAGTGCCAAAGCTCTGCCAGTCCTGTGCCAGCATTTCCCTGGGCTCTTAGTGCCTTCAGACCCTTTAAACAGTTCCCAGTGTTGTCCTCAGTGTGGGACCAAAGCCCCCAAAAAGGGCCAGAAGCAATTCCCAGAGTTCAAGTTTGCCCCAAAGTAGCATCACTTGATATAAAACCTTTCTTTGAGCTGTGGAATTTGTGGTGAACCCAGGTGAGGTCTGTGCTCAGCAGCTGCTGCCCAACCCTAAGTGAGTGTGACTCAACTGGAGTGGAGGGAAATGTCAAATCCATCAATATTTTGGTCCTATCTAATTTTTTTTCTGGCTGCAACAGCTTTAGGAGGGACAGAAATAAGGCACAAAAAACTGACAGGGCATCTTGGCTGCAGGCCTGACAGAGAACAAGAGCCAGATGGCCCAGTTAGGGCAGCTGAGACTGGAAATTGGCTGGGAAGAGCTTCCCTGGGGGCAGGGGCAGCCCATGGGCTGCCTGTGGTACCTCCCTGTGCCTCAGTTTCCCTAACAGGCAGAAAGAGAAGGGTGGCACATGGCATGTCATGCTAAAAGCACTGAATTCCCATTGCTCCAGACACAGCCATCATCTCTTCCACCCTGATCCTGGACAGTTTGCTTCCAAGTACTAAACCTCTGTGTCCTGTAAAGCCAAAATTACCAAGGAGCCTCAGAAACTGACTCTGGAGAGTTTGGAAACTGCGGCCACTGGAGCTGCTTTCCCGTAAGTGTCACAGCAATGTGACTCACTCACAGCTCTGCGGCAGAGCTATGTCCCATTATCTCCCCTGCCCTCCCCAACCCCAGCAGAGTCACGCCACAAACAGCCCTGTTCCGGGGTGTTGGGGCCTGGGGAGGTCCCAGCACCCTCAGACAATGCACTGGTGTGAGGGGTCATGGCTGGGTACAAACCACAGCCCCAAAAACATCACGTCTGGGGACAACCAACCAAGAAATAGCTTTGTCCCTTTGCTCAGCTGCACTTTGGGGTGTCAGTCCCCTGCTCAGCGGCCAAGACATCATCACCTGCTCCCACTCTTGGCCCTATTGGTGTCACCTGGGGAGCAGCTCCAGGCTCTGTCAGGCTGCTGTGATTCCTACTCTGTCCCACAGCTACCAGCTCCAACAACAACATGGGATTGTGCTGAACTGCACCAATGTGTCCTGGCAGAAACACCATCATCAGCCTTGAGACTCCCACGGGGAGGGGACATGGGGGCTGATGGTTACCAAGGGGCTTCTGGCACATCCCTGTCCTGGACACACTGCCGGGGCATCAGTGGCACCAGGGATATGGTCCCACATTGCCCATCCACCCAAATCATGGTGCTTTGCTGGGCAGGAGTGTTGCCATCGCCGGTGAAGGGACAGCCCAGCACAGGGGACACTGGAACACCATCCAAAATGCCCAGGGGAAAAGTGTCCTCAGCTCATTTCCCCAAGGTACAAGTGCAGGGACAGCAAACACTCACCTCGATGCTCAGCACTGTCTGGGGCCATCCCAGGAGACTGGAAAGGCTTTTCCTTAAAGCTCCCCCCATTCCAGCCCCTCTGGATGGGTGTCCCAAGGCCAGGGTGCCTTTATCCACCTCACAGCCAGAGCAGGAAGGGGTGCGGTAATGTTGCCTGTGGCGTTTTGCCTGGCTACAAGCAAGGGAAAATATTTGACAAACAAACACCATGGCAATCCAGATGCAAATAAATAAAACCCCAACCCCTTGTCCCGGCCGCGCAGGAGGCAGCAGCTCCCGGTGGGCCGAGGCCGTGCTTCTGGGTGGCCCCGCACCCACACCCGCTCCAGCCCCCAGATCCCACACCAAAGGCAATGACTCTGTCTTGGAGGTCCCATCCTTTGGGAAGAAGCCACAAAAGTCACTTCCCTTCATCACCCATCCCTGGTCCTTCCTCATGTCTCCATCCCAGAACTCAACCTGAAAGGAGCAGCTGTCACATCAGGAGGAGAAAGTTTCCATTCAGTCTCCAGCTTGTTCCAGCCCATGCTATTTTTAGGCTGTTCCTCCTGTTTTTGGGGCTCAGCAGCCAGTCGTGTTCCTGGAGGATCAGGGCTGCTCTCAGGGCTCCAGGGGGAATTGCTGTGGGAGCCAGGCAGCAGTGGGGCAACTCCATCACTTCCAGCTGGGAGAGCTCGGGGTTGCTCAGCCCAGGGTCTGAGATATAAACAGGGTTGAAAAGGAGGAATTATGTTGGCAATGGGCCAGGTTATACACGCTGAGCTCAGCTGTGAGCTCCATCACTGGGGAAACTGAGGCACGAAAGAAAAGCCAAAACCAGGTGAGGCGTGATCTCAGGTCCTGCAGCAGGTGGGTCAATGGCCTTGGATTCATCCCTGCTCTACCTCCAACCCCCCAGGGAAGCACCACTGCAGACTCCTGCAGATCCGTGGGCATCTTTTGCTTTTTGCCCCCAGCATGGGCAGTGGTCCCTGATGGGCTCCAAGCCAAAGCCCCAGAGATTTGGGCTCCAGCCCCATGCCAGCGCTCGGCTGTCAGGACACATCACATGGATGCTGACAACACTGAGGGAACTGGCTTTCGACCCAGGACCAGCCCCAGGGGGAATCCATCCCACATTGCTCAGCCCATTTCTACAGTAGGATTAATGTGCAGAGCCTTGGGTGCCAGGGAGCCTATACAGGACACCCCCAAACCCACAGAAGAAAAAATTAAAAAAATAATTAAGCAACTACTCACAAACCCACCCCGGCTCCAACCCCATTCCAGCTTCCCTGGGTACTGAGAAGCACTAGGATGGGTGCCTTTAGCTCAGTGCTGGCTAATTAATGCAGAGAGGCATTTTGTATCACACTCTTGCCCTTTTTTAAAATAAAGCAACAGAAATCAGCCCCCTGCCAAAAGGTCCCAGGGTGTTACAGAAGCGGGGAGCACACCCGCTCCCATCACAGCGCTCCTCTTTAGCCATGGAGAGCAAAAGCCACAGCCACCCCGCACAGGTGACACCGTCCCCTACACTTCATCTTCTCGACACCTCGGGAGGAGATTTATGGCCGGGATCACTCACTCCTGGCTGTACTGCAAGTATGCGCGGGCAGCAGAGCCCTCGCCTTCCCACAGACCTTAAATCTTTAAGAAGGGCTCTCTGGCCAAGCAGATTCATGGCTGTGACCTGCCCCACTGAGGGGAGAGGAGGAGGCGGAGGAAGAAGAGGAGAAAGGGCTGCAAACCAGCCAACGGCTGAGCAGTATCAGTGAGTGACTGTCCCCAACCGTGGTTGTAGCGCTCCCTGGGGACAGAGGTGTCTCAGCAGCAAAGACCCGCTGGGGTGCCTCCGGGCACATCTCTCACGCACAGCCTGTGGTAGTGGTTCTATCAACCCATTTCCTACATTTTATCAATTTTTGGCCCAAACTAAGCTGTCCTGTAGCCATGAACCAGCTGAGAGGTCCCGTGGTGGTGGGGGGTAACTGCAATTGCCTTTGGTCTCTCCAACTTCCACCCTCTGGTCCAAGGGATCCCTGGGGTCAGTCCTCATCAGCCTGGACATGCTGGTGCTGGGGACAATCCCCCAATTCTCTTTGCTGGTGTTCTTGATTAAACCCCTCTTCTATTGGTAGGAATCTCCTCCTGCAGTGGCCACCTCCTGGGCTGGGATATTTAATCCTCAGTGTATCCAGCCTGTTCTTGAGCAGGACAGAAGGTACCACGAGGCACTGCCCTCCACAGGCTGCGCAGTGTGAGATCTCCAGGGCTTCCAGGATTGTTCCACTTCACAGCTCTGCAGCCAAGCAGTCAACTGAGGGATCCATCCAGGGTGCATATTTTTACTTTCTCTTTTAATTTCTGTTTCTAACCCAGCCTCATCCCTGCCCAGTTCATTCCCAGCACAATGTGAGGACAGCATACACAGCATCCATCCACTGAAACCAGCACTGTTAAAATCCCACAAATACTCTGGGAACAGTGTCCACAGGCGGAGCTGAAGGCAAGGGATGCACAGATGCTGCTCTCCCTGGAGAAGGCACAGGGCTTCTCACCCTGCCAGATTAATTAATCAAGCTGCTTTGCATTTTGAAATGATCCCTATGTGACTCAGAAATGCCTCCCCTGGAGGATGCTGCTGAGCTGGGAAGGACGGGGCAGGAGGAAGATGGGCCAGGAGAACAATGCTGGTGCAGGCACATGGTCCAGACAGGTTCCCCTGTGATCCAGCCATTTCCCACAGTTGGACTGAGCCTCAGCCAGAAAATGAAGGGGAAAAATTAAAACAAAAGCCCCCAGTAGCTTATCATGCAGCTCCTTGTGGCATTTTGGGCTCCAATTTCTTGCTGCCAGTTCCGAAAGCATGGCCCAGGGCCTGGCATCGGCTCTGGCTGCAGCTGGTTAAGCCCAAGTAAAAAGTTATTTTCTGACAAAAACAACCTTCTGGCACTTCCCCTGGGATGCTGCTCCAGGGCAGACCCCAATGGTGAGTTTTTCTTGTTGCTGTTTATTGCATTGAATCAGTCCCTAAATAATGTTGAGATTAAGCAGACAAATAAATAGCTGAGCTTGGGCTGGTATCACTCCCAGAGAATCCTTTGGGATGCAACTGGCCCCAAACCACAGCTGTCAGTCCCATTTCTGTTCCCTGAACAGGGGGAAGCCGTACCCAACCTCTCTGGGAGGCTTGGCATTGGAAACACAGACAGCTTTTCCCTGTGAAGCAGAAATGCCCCACCCCAAACACTGTGGGGGGTTGCTTTTTGGGAAAAGAGGGGGCTGCAGTAGAAAAGGCAATTTCCAAATGATTTTGCTGGGATGTTTCGATCTGGAGAAGGACGTTGTCCCCAAATTTTGCAAGGTCTGACACTCTGTTCACTTCAGACCAGAGAGGGAGAAGCAGAGACAGGAATAAAACCCCCCAAACATTTCATACAGATAAAATATATTTCAGCTATCCCAACAGGCCCTGGTTTTTGGAAGGCAAAGGGCTAAGATCCCATCTAGGCTGCCACAGCCATTTTGAAGCCTCCCAAGTTGCTGGAGAGCAGAACTATCCTCGTCCTATCGCTCCAATCCATCCTTCCACACCCCCTGGCACCCTGGGGCTCCGCCTGCCCGAGAGAGCTGGAGGGAGTAAGAAGGGAGGGCATGAACCCCCAGCTCCCTTTTCTCCAGGAATCCACCCCAGTGCTGAGGCAGCCCTCATCCCATACAGCTCCTGTTCTGCATCCAACGGGCACCAAGTAACACAACAGCACCAAACAGGACCTGGCAAAACCAGCACCAACACTCACCCACCTCTCTGCCCCTTCACATCCTTCCTCCCACCACCTGCGTCCTTCATCCCACCAAAAACCAGCACAAACAAACCCAGATTCACAGAGAGGCTCTCGGAATTGCTGCACCCCAGGTGGGCAGCAGCACCTTGCTCGCTGCCTGCAGCTCCCTGGGCACCTTTTACATCCCTTCTCTCCATAAAAACCCCAAACCTTGGCACTTGTCACCTCATCCTGTGAATGTTGAGTGGCTGGTTATGGAGCATCCCTTCTCCAGTGGAGCCTGGGTGGAGGCACAAGGTCTCACAGCCCCCTGGCCCTCCCAAGCATCCCACAGGCAACAGGAGGAGGCAAGGCAGGACCACATGGCATCCAGACGATATTTAATAGCCCCGTTGGGCCTACATGCTCTGGCCAAGCAAATCTGGTGGGTTGAGGCTGGACAAGGGGACACCACCCCCTCAAAGCATCTCCCCACCCCAACCCTGCTGAAATAAAGTGCTGTGGGGGCTGGTGGGGCTTCACCTGCCCCCATGTCCCCATCCCACAATTTGTGTGGGGTCTCAAAGTGAGGACTCCTCCAGGAAAGCCACCAGGAGAAGGGCTTGTAAGGCCAAGGGCATCCACCGGGAAGGACATCCTACCCTAGGTGAGTCCTCCCCCAGGAGCGGAGGGTCAGGACCTTCCTCTTAGCATTGGCTTAAAAATGCCGCCCCCAAACCCCTCCTGGATGTGGGGTTTTGGGGTCGCTGGTGGGTGCTGGGGGCCAGGATGAGGGACTGGGATGTTACAACCCCCAAAGGTGTTGGGGACATCAAACCCGCGTGCCCTGCTCCATCCCCACCACCCAGGAGCTGGGTCGGGGCTCGCTGGGCTCCAGCAGCCGGTCCAAGGACTCGCCAGTACTTTCCCGTTTGGCGTAGCCCACCAGGCTGACGTGGTCCAGCCGGGGCCAGCTACGGTTCTTACGGTCCTTGATGGGGGCCACCAGCAGCACCCCCAGACGACCAAGGTCCAGGGACTTGGAGTGCCCCGGGGTGTGGAAGTGCACATCGGGGCTGAGCTCCACCAGGGGCTCTGTGCTGGGACAGCTGTCATCCATGTTGACGACAATGTGGCCAGCACCGCCAGCACCACCACCACCACCACCACCACCATGGCCGCAGGCCGCGGTGCTGTCGCCGATGGAAAGCAGAGCCCGGGAGAGCTGTGGTGTTTCAGGGAGATGCCCAGCAGGGCCCCTCTCTGCCCTCACACCAGCCCCCCGTGCTGCCCTGTCCAGCAAGCAGTTGTTGAGTTTGATGATGGGCAGTGCCAAGGCCCCCACGGCCGAGGACAGGAGGGACTCGGTTCCGGCACGGCACGGCAGGCTCAGGTTGACCTCGGTGGAGCGGAGGCTGTGGAGAGAGGCTGCGGGGGAAGCTGCCGGGTGCTGCAGGAACTCGCCCATGGTCTGGAGCCGGTTGGGGCCGTAGCAATCGGACCACTTGCTGCTGGGGCCGGGACAGGGCTGGCAGGACAGGTCCACCTGGTAACAGCCCTCCACACACTCAGCATTGGCCTTGGGGAAGGGCTGGCTGTCCCCATGCGGGCAGTGCCCATCCTTAGGGCTGCTCCCCTCAGGCAGCCCCACCGCCAGGCCGTAGAGCCCCTTCTGCATCAGCCGCCGCGTCTCCATGTCCCTGTTCTCGTACAGCATCGTGTTGGCGCAGATGAAGATGAAGAGCCCGATGCCCATGATGACGGGGCCGATCAGCTTCAGCTTCTCGCTGTGGGGCACGTGGCGCCCGGCCGCCACCTCCCTCCTCATGTCCCCCACCACACTGGTGTTCCCCATGCTGGTCCTGGTGCCCCCATGTCCCCGGTGGGGCCAGTAGCCCACCACGGCAATGGTCATGCCCACCAGGACCACCGAGATGCCCACCATGACGAAGGCTCCTGCCGGTGAGCGCATGCGGAGCTGCCCTTTCAGCGGGGGCTCTGTCGGGGGCTTGCGCCGCAGGCGGCGGCCCCGGCGCCGCGGTGGGACGGGGGGCACCAGCACCTTGGGCCCCCCCTGCTCCGGCTCCCGCATGGGCTCGTTGGACTCGGTGCTCTCCGCAGTCATTGTCTCTGGCTCAGCCGCAATTCCTGCACGATGGGAGGAGAAAAAGGTGAGCAAGCATCACTGGGGGTCCGTGTGCACGGGATGCTGGAGCATGGGCACCACAGGGACACTGGGAGCATGGGGATGCCAGGAACATGGAGGGCACAGGGATACCAGGAGCAGGGGATGCCGGGAGCACAGGGACTCCGAGCCCACCGGTTACACCAGGCAGGGACCAGCAGCTTTGCTCTGCCCCGTTGCTCCCCTCTTTCCCCAAGTCACTTCTCTCTCCCCACTCAGGAGTGAAAGGCTGAGGAGCCCCTTCCAACCACGCTCCCAAAGCCCCCAAACTCATCCCTCTAAACCCCTGAGCTGCGCAGGGAGGTGAGGACAGCTGGGACCCTGCTGTGCCACATCCAGCACAGAGCCATCGCTGGCATCGGGGCCCAAAGGACCCGTCCTGGGTCACCCCAGTCCTGCGACACCTGCAGAAGGTGCCACACCTCAGTCTGCCACAACAGCAGCGAGGGAAGGGGCTATTTATTAATCCGCTGGGGAAACTGAGGCACCTGGAAACCCAAATGAAAGGTCTGACATAGCTGCACCACCCAAGACCATGTGAGTGATGATCCAACCACGACCTAAAGACCTAAACCAACATCAAGCTGGCATCAGACATCAGATGACAGGACCCACCAATCCATGGAGAATTTAAGCTAAAAGAGGTGTTTTTCCCAAATTTCTGCTGTCTCCTATTTCCTCTGACCCACTCAGTGCATTCCCAGGATCCTACCCTCACACACACCAACATAAAACTCCACATCTAGGGATTTACAGTGCATGGTGTGTCATTTTATCCAGAACTTTGTTTCCGAGATGAGCAAAAAGGTGTGGAAGCTGCTGCCCAACACAGCAGGTGACCAGCCTAGTGGGAATCATCAGCTGGGCTGGCACCATTGTGCCTGGGATAAGTGGAACCCTGGGAAGCTAAAACAGGCCTTGAACAAGTCTCAGACCAAAAACATGTTTTAAAAAATATAAATAAGCTCATGCTGACAGGAATCCGTGTCCTCGCAGCGTGGTGCTGCATGCCCAGCCATGGCTGGCAGAGGGGCTGGGGCAGAATGGAGTGTCTGTGCACTCTCCTGTGTCTCCTGGCACTGCCAGCACGGGAATGCTGCCCAGGCCGTTCCCAAAGGAACATTCCAAAGTGGATGTGAGCAGGGAGAGCTGCAGGGTGGCCCCCAGCCAAGGGATGCCATGGGAGGGGGCTTGTCACCCCATTGCATCTTAAACTGTCAAGAAAAGCATTTGGACAACACAGAATCATGGATATTCAGTATATCAAATCCAGAAACTAAACCCAAGGAGAGCCCTGCAGGAGAAGAGGGGTGACCGCTCCAATTATATTCCCCAAGATGAATGAAGTGCTGAGAGCCAGTATCCAGCTTCCAAACAGCAGAAAAATACTACATTTTTTTCCCAGTTAATCATCTTAAGGTGTTATTAGCATCAGAGGGAAGGAATTGAAGATATGAGTTCCAGGATGACAGCTTGTTCCTGGCACAAGGCTGTCAAGCTGTGACAACTCGAGTAAGGGAGATTTTAAGGAAAAAAAAAAAATAAAGTCCCAAACAAACCAGACCAAACCCCAGGCCACTGCTGAGTGGGGTGTTAAGGCTTTCTGAAAAGTAAGTTGATAATCCCACATGGCAAAGGGAGAAACACAATAAACCCAAAGTAATGTTCACCCTGAATGGAAAAATGAGGGTTTAAATATTTTGGTATTAAAGGGAAACAACTGGACACTTGAACACATCCCAAAGACTGTGGGTTTTTTGCCTCCAAATGCCCTGATTTAGGTTATGTCTCAATTTTCTCTAATTGCCATCTCAGCTTCAAACTCTCTCAATTTTTATAGCAAACCCTTTAAATGCCTTGCTGGCTACTTAGGGATTAAAAAGAGAATGACCCCCTACACTGCAAGAGAAAGCTTTTGGAGACTGGCTGGGGGGGAACATGAAACCCCAATAGCTCATGACCCCAAAATCACACTGAACACACACCAGGCACCCCCTGTTTTATTCCGGAGCCTCAGCCAGAATAATCCCAGTTCCTCTAACCTCTCTAACCCACCCTGTGGAATCAAGGCCAGCATCCACAGGGACCAGGAGGATCCCTGGTGTCCCACCTGTGGGGACAAAGAGCATCCCATGGGGACAACAAGCATCCCTGGGGTCCTGCCTGTGAGGACCAGGAGCACCTCCCAAATCCTGCCTGTGAGGACCATGTGCATCCCCTGGATCCCACCCAGGGCAATGCTTTGGGTCCAGGTGATGTTCACCTGGGCTGCACCAGGCTGCTCTTGCCATACTTTTGCACTGGATACAGCCTGGGGTTCATCTCAGGCTGCTTGGGAATGGGTGCAGGAGGATGAGAGGTGCCCACCCACCCCACATCCACAGGGTCCAGACCACGCTGGGGCTGAAACAATCCCCTTCCCACCTCCTCTCCTTTTCCCTGGGCACAGGGACAGAGGTGCTGGCAGGAGGTACAGGCAGATGCCACCAGTCTGGCTGCAGGCAGGGAATCCCCTCTGTAGCCCCGGCCACTATTCCTGCCCAGAGTGCCTGTCCCTTATCACTCCACTGCCGTGTTCTGAACTTGGAGCATTTCCTTGCTCATTGCTGGGGCTGGTTGTTCCCAGAGTTCAAAACCATTATTTTTATTAATAGAATCCCCAAGGTTATATAACCCTTTAAAAAAAAAGAAATTAAAAAAATACAAAACCCAGCACTGCCATCCCCTTCTGCACCCCGCAGCCGCCGACACTCCCACGAATGGATTAATCCCACGTTAGAGTAGCGGCATCAGACAGCTCGGAGCGCAGGAACGGAGCTCCTGGGGGTGCTGCCGGGGCGCAGGGACAGCCCAGTCCCATGCTGGGGACAGGCAGTGGCTTGGCACTCCTGGCCACCTCCCTCCAGCCCACAGGCATTTGTGGCTCACCAGGACCAGCTCCGAGGTTCTGATTCCCAGTGGGAAGGAATGACAGTATGGAATGACAGTATGGAACTGTAAATGTCGTTTTGGAAGGGCATGAGCGCTGCTCTGCTGCCAGGTTAAGCTCCCAATCCCTGCAATAAGCCTGGCATTAAAATAAACTCAAATATTTCTCTAATCCCCCCCATCACGAAGGCACATTGCTGGCTCCACCCTCTCACTTCAATCCTCTCCCACCGCCTTCGCAGACTGATGCTCCTAAAATTTGACACTAAATCCCAATGCATCTGACAGCAGCAGAGCTGGGTAGTGGTAAAGCAGAATTTGGGAAGGGTCCCTCCTGCAGGTGGATCCTCACATCCCCTGGGTGTCCCTGGAATGCTCTGCCCCTTCTATGACCACACTGCCAGCTTGAATTTGCAGCATCAAAGGCTATCAAAAAGCAGAACTGGCCTCCAAATCTCCCTCTGGATGAGGGATGAAGGGCTGTATTGGAGTCTGGAAGTGCCACTCCAGTCCTTTGCCACAGGAGGTGCCACCCAGCTCAGTGATGGGCTGGAGATGCAGAAATGCCATTCGGAAAAGGGCCAAGTGCAGGCAGCTCTGAGGGCCTTCCCCTTGCAGGTTTATCCCTCTTGCCAGTTATCCTTCCAGGAGCTTTTTATTTTCCTTGGCTCACACGTGTAAAGGGCTTCACTGCGGGACAGCGTCCACCACACAGAATGGAATTAAAATCCAGCATCTCCCTAGGGAGAGTGTTCCCACTGCTGCCATACCTCATCCCAGGTTGTGCTGCCCAACCGTGGGGCATGATCCCATTCTGCATGGGTGATCCCATCCTGTGCAGGGCATCACCCTGGGAGCTGGCACAGGAGCAGCCCGGCTGTAATGAACACCCAAGAAATGCCCAACAAACAGAAAACACCTCCGTTCTCCTTCTGTTTTCCTAAAGTATTGTGACTTTAAAGATGCTCTCCTGATTTTGGGAATAAACTGATTTTGCAATTTGCTGCTGCATCAGCCAGCAAAGCCTGCAGTGTGTCTAAAGGCCACAGTGATGGGCAAGACCCCAAACCAGCAAGAACAATCCAGCCCCCTCTGCCTCATCCAAGCCCTGGGGAGCCTGTGACATCCAAGCCTGTGGTGGCTTAGCTCCCCCAAATCCCTCTCCACAAGGAAAGGGGACCCAGGAAGCCAAGACCTTCTGGGGATGAGGCTGTGTTGAGCTGTCGGAGCCCCCCCGGCTCTCCCTCCCACCGGGAAGGTATGGAGAATGGGAATGACAGTCTGCACTAAAATGTGATGCTTAAAAATAACTCCTTTTCAGCCCAGCCTCCAACGCCGCCCCTGGCACAGGGCAGGAGGGGACCACGAGAGCAGCACCCAGGCACCAGCTCCTTCCCCATCCCACCTCCCATCCTGGCTGCAGGAGACTGAAGCCAAGGCCAGCAGGGGAGCAGCAGTGATCCCAGTGCATGGTGCATCCCTCATGCTGGATACCCGGAGTGGTCTGAGCCCCCATATCCCCCACCTGTGCCTCCTCCTTTCCTAGTTTTCTGAGTTCACTTCAAGTTCCCCTCCTTGGCTACACATAAAGGTCTCCAGAGAGAGGGAACAGGAGAAAAATCTGCCAGACATTTCCAGGGGTCTCCCAGCTGGCGCAAACCCTGTCACCACCTCAGCACCCACTGGCAGCTCCCAGTCCGGAGCCTCCCCTGGGCTCATTCCCAAAGGATAAAACCTCCGTGTGTGAACCTGGCACAAGCATGTTGCCAATGCGGTGACAAAATCTGTGGCTCCAGCTCCAGCTTTAGCTGGGGACACCCGTTAATCAACCATAATTAATTAAGTTCCCTTGTAGAAACTTCCACATAAATTCAGCAACGCTAATTACCACAGTATGGGAAGGATTATCCCCCTTCCCAGTGGGAATCACCTTCTGGTTCTGGGCTGGGAGTCTCACTGGGGTTGTGACAGATTTTCACCTTTGCTGCAGCACAGAAGACCCCAGGAGTGACAACCCAAAGGTCAGAAGTGCCCTTTATTCCTCTCTCCGCAGCAGTGGAGACCTTGGTTTTCCCAGGTGAAGGATGGGATGGAGGAGGGGTTAACACAAAAGCACTTCACCAAGCACCTGGGTGCATCACCCCCACACCTGGCCTGGGTGTGGAGAAGCATCATGCGAGCTTCCCATCATCAGGTCATACATCCCAGACAGCACTCAGGAGCCACCAAGGCCACTACCATCACTTGGAATATGATCCACGGAAAGATGGTGCTGAGGTGCTTTGGGGACACACGGGTCTCTCCCTTTGCTTTCCATCCTGTGCTGGACCTGATGGGCAAATGGGACGTGAGGAGTGAGAGCCACCAGTGCCACCAGTAGCTCCAGCTCCATTCACGTTGACTTCTCCAAACTCCTCCCTGCTCCTAAAAAATGGGGCCATGCTCTAAATGCCTCTCTACCCCTCAGGCAAAAGAAAGTGTGTGGAAACATCCCACTGATTACTAATTACCAGAGCTTGCCTCACCCAGATTTGCTCTGCTAATTAGACTAATCTCCACAGCTGGGAAATGAGCTGCAGTCACCCATGGTGAGGAGCTCACGCAACTTGGATGATGCTTAACTCCGACACGTCAGACCCCTGCGATAGGATCGGGATCGTAATTCCCCGCTGCTTGTGACAGGCCATTGTTTAAGGAGACAATGAAAATCCACAAATTTGGTGTTCCTCCCGAAGCCAATGCCGAAATCAGGACATCTGCATTGCTCAACTTTTTTGATAGGAGCCAGATGCAAATAATTAATAGATCCAAATTCAAGATAATGCAGACATCTAAATTTAAGTGGAGAGTGGATTTCTAACAGCAGCTCTTTGCTCAGTTGGAGGAGGGGGAGGGGTGAGGGGCTCAGGGGGATTTCCTGGGAGAATTCTTGCCTCTGGGAAGTGGTGTGGGGTGGCAGGGCACCCAAGGATGCAGGCTGCAGCCAAGCACCTTGCAAATCCTCACAGCCAAGAGAAAAGGAAGGAGAGTAAAAGAAAAATCCACAGGCTGGCATTTCCAGGGAATTAGGACCAAACTCTTTCTGAATTTGGCACCTTCCCTGCTGGTCCTTTGAAAAATCCCAGCCAGCACGGAAGGACGGGGGGAGGGAGGGAGGGAGTCCAGGGGCTGCCTCCCTGCTCCCAGGCATGGCCCAAGTTATCCAGGGGGTACAGACACACAGACCCCATCTCCTGCTCCACAGGCCCCCATCCCACTCGGCCTGCAAGCAATGAAGTTCCCAGCTGTATGCCCAGCTGGCATCACTCTCACCTCCAGCTTTTTAACCCCCATCTCCCCTACTCTTTATTCTGCAAAAGACACGTCTCCCTGATTTCATGAACAAGGATCCAAACCCACCTAGAAGTGAGACGGAGGGGTGGGTCCAGCTGCAGTTGCTGACCCCTCCACACACAAAGCTGAGCCCCTTGTGCACACAGGCCCTCCCAATCCCAAACTCCAGGATCTACTGGGATAATTTCCACCCATTTCTCTCTCGAGTGTCTACATCAAACCCTGCGCGGGGATGAGCTGCAGGGCCACTCCTCGCCCCAACCCTCTGCCAGGAGCCTCGGGAACTGCAAAAAGTGCTGGGATTGGGCAGTTCTGCCCACGTCCCAGGTTTTGGCTGTGTGAAGATGCNCCGCCCCGGCCCCGCGGGAGGCGGAGCGCGGCGAGGTAGGGCGGGGGGGACGCGGACGCGGACGGGACGGGAGCCCCCTGCTCCCCCCCCGGGGCGGGCTCCGGCGGGGCCGGCGGGCCCNGAAGGAGAGTAAAAGAAAAATCCACAGGCTGGCATTTCCAGGGAATTAGGACCAAACTCTTTCTGAATTTGGCACCTTCCCTGCTGGTCCTTTGAAAAATCCCAGCCAGCACGGAAGGACGGGGGGAGGGAGGGAGGGAGGCCAGGGGCTGCCTCCCTGCTCCCAGGCCTGGCCCAAGTTATCCAGGGGGTACAGACACACAGACCCCATCTCCTGCTCCACAGGCCCCCATCCCACTCGGCCTGCAAGCAATGAAGTTCCCAGCTGTATGCCCAGCTGGCATCACTCTCACCTCCAGCTTTTTAACCCCCATCTCCCCTACTCTTTATTCTGCAAAAGACACGTCTCCCTGATTTCATGAACAAGGATCCAAACCCACCTAGAAGTGAGACGGAGGGGTGGGTCCAGCTGCAGTTGCTGACCCCTCCACACACAAAGCTGAGCCCCTTGTGCACACAGGCCCTCCCAATCCCAAACTCCAGGATCTACTGGGATAATTTCCACCCATTTCTCTCTCGAGTGTCTACATCAAACCCTGCGCGGGGATGAGCTGCAGGGCCACTCCTCGCCCCAACCCTCTGCCAGGAGCCTCGGGAACTGCAAAAAGTGCTGGGATTGGGCAGTTCTGCCCACGTCCCAGGTTTTGGCTGTGTGAAGATGCATGTGCCCCTGTGTGGGCTTGCATAGGAGTGTGCGTGCGAGCGTGTATGTGTACTGTGTGTCCGTGTGCGTCTGGGTGTCCCTGCGTGTGACCGGTGTCTACGGGAGCAGATTGCTGTCTGTGGGTACACCGTGTCCGTGGTTGCCTGGTGCCCCTCAGTGCGCAGTGCCTATTGGGTGCCCGGTGTCTGTCCGTGGGTGCCCGGCGGTGCTCAGTGCCTGCCTGCGGGTGCCCGGTGCCAGCGGGAGTCGGGTGCGGCGCGTCCGCGGGTGCCCGGCGCGCATCCCGCCCGGGGTCCGTGTGCCCGAGGTGGATGTGGATGTCTACGGCCGGTGCCGCGCGCCCGTGCCCGTGTCCCCCCCGCCGTCCCCCCGTCCCCGCACTCACCGGCGGCCG
>VZTG01006025.1:200761-254880 GCA_013397845.1 Melanocharis versteri
GGTTGGAAGGGGCCGGGCTGGGATCCTTCGTCCGCCCCGCTCCCGGGTCTCCTCGCCCAGCGGCGACCCCAGACCCCTCCGCAGGATGGGCCCTGCCGCGCCGGGGGATGCTCAAGTGGAAGGCGTCCCTGCCCACGCCGGGGGGAGGGTTGAAACTGGACGATCTCTAAGGACCCTTCCCAGCCAAACTATTCCATGATTCTCTGATCCTTTGAAATACTCAGAGCTCAAAGACCCTTCTCCACCCCTCCGGCAAAGCACCCCAGCCCCCCAGCCTGCAGTGCACCAGAAGATCCCAGTTCTCCAAGCCAGGCCAGCCTGCACTGGGACTGAGGCTGCAGTGGGTCCCCCCTTTCAGCACAGGGAGTTCAGCAGTTGGGATGAAGCACGTCAGTCCTGGCAGTAGAGGCATTTGCTGCAGCCCTCCCAGATGGTGCTAACGCAGGTTCCAGAGGCACTTTCTCCTCCAGGCAGGGGCAGAGCGAGGACCCTCTGCAAGGAACTGCTCAGGATGCAGGGCTTTGTTTCCCCTCCTCTGAACTTGCCAAAGACACAATAGATCTCTCTGTCAGCCCCAGCAATTACGGCACAGCACCCCCATTCCTGCATCCTCATCCCTCATCTGCATCCCCACGTGCCCATCCCCTCATCCCCATTTCCTCCTCCCCAAGCTCATAACTCCATGCCCACAGGGCAATGAGCAAAATCCCACATCTGTAACCAGGGGCACATCCTGATGCACTGACACTGCCAATCCAAGCCTTCACCAGCACATTTCTATGCCAGCACCACGCCCCAACACTCCAGTAAGTGCTGTGGGGATTCCGCCTCATCTCACCCAGAGCCCCAGATGGCAGAGGCTCTTTCTCAGCCTTTAATAAAAAGTGTGCCAAGGTCACATGCCCCAGATCCCCGCTCTCCCTAGGAAGCCACAAAACAACTCAGCAATTCCCTGTGACTTTGCCACTGACACCCCACAATCCAGAAGCAGATCCAGGATCCATCTGGATGTCTCTACGGCAGGGAGCACTTCCTGGGAAAGGTTTTTTGGGGTAAAGCTTAAAAATGAGGCACAGGACACCAGGTTCCTCACCTGTCTCTGGCGGGGAGCATCATCCAGAGGGCTGATGATGAGGGAAATAAATCCCTGGTTCTGGGGGAATTCTGCACAGGGTTGGTTCTTTGCCTCCTTGCCAGGCTCAATTAAAGCAACTTCTATGAATCTCTGGAGTTTCTTGAGGGAAGGGATTATGGCTGTGGGTCCAAGGTACCAGCTGCACTGCTGGAGTGGAGTGATGCCTCACTCATGCAAGCCTTCCAGACAAGTACCACCACCACCCAGGGAAGAATGGGCTTTTCATGGTGTTCAAGCAACACATTCAAGGTCTCTCTTTGCCACCACTGGAACCCATCTGGGCACCCCATGACACAGAAGAAATTAATGCTTTTGAGCAAAATCTGATCTCTATTCAGAGGCTGTACCTGTGCCAGGCAGTGCTGGCCAAAGAGGGAGAAGTGGTGGGAGCTCAGTGCCGGCAGCTTTTGGAGCAGGGGTTGGTGGCTCAGCAGCATGGGCGGGGCAGGGGGCTGGCAGCACAAGGCTGGCAGAGGCCACGATGCTCCAGCAGTGCCCCTCCCTGCACAGGATCCTGCTTCACAGCAGTTTTCCAGTCACAGGTCACCAGTGATGCTCTGAGTTGGCTGATGTCCCCCAAGGGTTAACTGTTAATGTGGGGAGAGATGCTGGAGATGCTGGACTGGGGGAGAGGAAAGCTACCTGTAGTTCTCCAGGGTTAAAGTTGGACTGTGCAGGGCAGGAAGAGCTCAGCCTGGATTGTCCACCCTTCCTGAGATGGAAGCTGCTGGGATGGGGATGTGGGTTCCTCCTGTGTCCTTGCAGACAGTGGGACCACCTCCCTCCAGAGGAGCAGAGGGGTGAAGAGAAGAAAAGAACCCCCTAGGGACAAAAGTGACAGCACGGAGAGAAGAGGGGGCTCAGGGAGGAGGTTTTGGAGAAGAGCCCATGGCAGGGCAGGAGATGTGCAGGACCAAAAGCTCAGAGTATTTTTCCTATGCTATGGGAGAGGGTGGCAGTGGTGGCTCTTACAGACACATCTGGGATGGGGAAGAACAACAAAAAACAATATGAAAAAGAACCAACATCTCTGTCTCTCTTTAAAGAGGGAAAAATTTGATCTCGTTATAACTGGGCACCTCCTCTTGATTTTAGGGGAGGGAGGGGATCTAAATCCTTGGTTGACGCTCTGGTAATCCTGGCAAAGCCTCCTCTGCTCTCTGCTCTTTCAGCTGGGGACCGAGTCTGGGCAGGAGGGACTATGTGGATGGAGGAACGAGGACTAGACAGGGAGTGATCACAGCCAGGATCTGAGATCAGAGAGAAGGAATGTTGTTATGGAGAGGCTGAAAGCTCAGGATGAGGATGACTCATGCTGGAGAACATACAGCTGTTGGAGCGGGATTTGGCACCGGCTCGCGGGGCTGAGGAGCCTTCCCCATTAACAGAGAGGGCAAAGAGGAGCCTCCACGATGGCTCCAACCTGGCAGAGGCAGCTGTCGACCTGTGCTGGAGGAGATGGGCAGAGAACGCTGCCTGACAAAGAGGGGTCACGGCCTGGAGAGGTATTTCGGGCAGCAGAGAGGGCTCAGCCGTGAGGTCCCCTCTGGCTGAGAGATGTGTATCCTGCGTGCTGGGGCTCCTCTGCTCTCCATGATGCTGCCTTGGGGAAGGGGAGTCAGAGCAGTGGGGCTGGGATGGGGCTGGACAGGTCAGCTATGAATTACAAGGCATGAAGCAGACATTCCCCACTCACCTAGTGACAGGAGAACCACGGCATGCAGCAGAGATATGCTCCCTGTGGGCTCCTTGGCCCATGGTCACGCTCTCCTCAGGCTGGGAGAAGTGGCTTGGGCCTGGAAGTGACTTCTGCCTGAGGAGTCAGACCACCATCCCTCCTGGGCTGCTGGCAGCTGATGCTTCTAGGGCACCAGAGCTTCCATCCAGCTTCTATACAATTTCCATCCAGTGGAAGATGCTGCAGCAGCTTCCCCAGAATTCACAAGACTGCCACAGAGATATGGGGGAAAAACAGTCCCCCACATCCACTGGAGCCAGTGCAGGCAGGGAAGGAGATCTGGGCAAGGCATTAGGAGCAGAAGGATAAGCCAGCATCTTCCCAAAGTTGCTTTCAGAGAGATGGTTTTTGTATGATGCCTGGAAATAACCACAGCACCAGACTCCTGGTGCTGTGGGATAAAAGCTCCATAGGCTGCTTCGGAGGTCAACCCACTACAGGGGTAAGTGAAATGACTGTAAATACAAACAGACTTGTAATTAATTATGCTCTGTAAATGTGGAGTTATTATCTGTATATCCCTGGAAAAGTAATTATCTCCAGCTTTTCAATAAGAACTTGGAAAAGCCTAAAGAGTTGAGTTCAGGAAATGTCATCCATCTCCACGTAGAAGAAAAGCTGCATATTTTCACATATTAATGCAAGTTAATCGAATTTACAAAATGAGTGAGTTTTAATACGTCTCCAAAACTGTAAGTTAAATGCCTCTTCCCTTCCCAGGGATTTATGACAGTGTTTCGCAAACTTTTCCGGTATTGGACACATCCTGTGGTGCTGTGTTTTATTGTCTAGCCAGTGGTACTTGTACAGGACATAAGATGGGATCTGATTTACAGATCTGTCCTCCACTGCCATGTAAAGCAATCCCTCCTCGCCTGACCGGGCTCATGGGTGCAGAGCTCTGTGTAACGAATTCTTCTTTCCAAACAACCAAACCCAAATGTTTTCCAGTTGAAGGGAACATCAAGTCGATCACTTCAGGCCAAAGCACAGCTCTGTGAAGTTTTATGCAACTGAAAATCCACAGAAACACATCTACACTCGACTGAAAATATTTGGGAAGATGACACTACCTGCTGCATTTACATTCCTGATGCTCCAGCACCCACTTGGGGAGAGGAAGAGCAAGAGGAGGAGGAGGAAAAGGAGGAGGAGGAACAGAAAGCGAGAGGCTGCAGACATGAGGGCAGCACTTGCCAGAAACTAATGGGCCATTGCATTTCCACCTTGGATAGTGCAGTGTTAGCACAGGCTGGGCAGGAGATCTGCACTGAAGTGGGTTTAATGTCACCCCATGTTTCTTTAACACACAGTGTGAGCAGAGAGCTGCAGGGAAGGAGCTTGATCTTGTCTACACATACCCAGCACTCAGTGGGTGGTTCAGGCTAGGGTCAGTGCAGCCAGAATGAATTTTTAGCGGCCAGAAACATTCAGGAGAGGAGCTTTTTCTCCGGAGTGGCTGCATCGGTCATCACTTGCTTTTCTTGGTCACACAAAGGATCAACATCCAGCTTCTGATGGGAAGAGTGGACTGTCTTGAAGGATTATCCCAAAATGCACCAAAAGGCTCATCCTTCTATCTCTTCACCAGATTTCAGAGAGTTTCTTGCAAAGTGTTTTGGTTTGTCATTTCAGTTACATCCTAAATTACTAAGCATTAATGCTTGCTAGTGTTGAAGCAACAGAAATAAAAGCTGAAGTACTTCAGCTAAAGCTCGGATGAGATATTTCACAGAAATGCAATATTCTGAAATTGCCTTTTCATTTCAAAATGAGCCATAACATTTCCAGCTCCACATGGCTCTTGGGCGGGAGGTAATTGGGATTTTCAACCCTTTCTTCCTTTGCCAGAGCAGGCAGGGAAAGATTTGAGACAGGCTGGGCTCTCACTGGCAGCAGCACTGTGAAACACCGGTAGCTTGGGGCAGAGGTGAGAGATCTTCCTGTCTCCTTATCCTACAGGAGAAATCCCATGGGAATCTGTAGGGGGTTGACTCTGGCCAAATGCCAGCGTACCGATGAAAATCATTCACTCATTCTCTTCTGCTATAGTTAAGCAGAGGAGGCGGAAAGAAAACTCATGGGGTGAGATAAGGATTACGAGAAAACACTTTAAGGGCAAAATAAGCTCAAAACTTTAAAAGGTATAAAGAAAATTTATTAACAGAATTAAAAGATGATAACGAGAACTAGAATAAATCTTTAGAACACCTTTCTCCCATCCCAGCCCTTCTTTCCTTCCCACTGACAGTCAGGGAAAAAAACCATGGGATTTTGTTACTCCTAAAAATCTTCCTTCAGTTCACTTAGGGAGTCTCTTTTGCTATGCCACGGAGTCCTTCTCATGGGAAACAGTTTTCTGTGAACTTTTCCAACATGGTTCTAATTTTCACAAGTAGCAGTCCGTCCAAAACCTGCTGTAACGTGAAGTCCCTCCCACGGGCAAAGCAGTCTTCCCACAACTGCCTTTTTCGTGGGCCATTTAGTTTATGGGGTTTTGTTTTTAAGGATGAGCTGTTCCAGTATAAAAGCAAGGTCCCTCTTCTTCTATCTCTGAAAGCAAGGGTTCTCTCTCTGTTCAAGCCTCTCACCAGACGACAGCTTTTCAGCTCCAGCATAAGTGCCCTTTTCTCATGGGCTGCGGGTGAATGCTGCATCCCCCCATGCACTTCATGAATTACAGGGAAATAGTCTGTTGCATTAAAGTCCTTACCATGGCTTGCAGAGGAATCTCAGCTCTGGCACTCGGGGCACCTCCTCTCCCCCTCCCTCTTTTGCACTGACCTTAGTGTCGCCACGTTGTTCTCCTCACGTGTCTTCACCTTTTCTTCTTCTCTGACTCGGGAGAGAATTGGTATCTGTAGGTTGGCCTGTTCTTAAGTTCTATCAATTGAAAAGTTTTTCTAGAGTTCTGCAGCACTGAAAAGTTGATTCCGTCCGGGCTCTGCATCGGAGAACTGCTCGCTGTGCTGCTCGCTGCTGGTCCCCGGGTCCCTGCCGGCACCCCGCGGGCCGTGCCGGCCGCTGGCTCCGCTCCGCGCTTTTCTTCGTGTGGGGTGCCGAAAAAGAAAAGCTGCTGCTGCCGCTTTTGCCCTGCTGTCCGCAGCACGGCTGGCTGAAAGTGGCTAAGCAGATAATGTCCATTGTGAGCCATGCTGAAATAGCCAAGGCCGTGCGGCGCTGCCTCAGCTGCCCCGATTTTGGCCGCACGGTCCTGGCCACTTGGCCGCTCCCGGGCCGGGATGGCGGTGGCCACACAGCTGCTCTTGGCCCCGGCCACTCCTGGCCTCGGAGCCGCCCTCAGCGCGGGCTGTGGGGCCGCTCCCGGCACTGGTGCCGGGTGCATGGTTGCTCGCGGCGCCGGGATGGCCCCTGGCACCAGGCCTTCATTAGCATCTTGCAGGGGGAAGGTGCTGTCCCCTGCTCCAAGCCTGAGGGAGGCGAAACCACAGGGTCTGGCAGTGTCCCTGCTCCTTGTTCCCACAGTGGGACATGGAGCCATCCTGTACCAGAGTTCCCTTCCCAAAACCCTCCAATATCCGCTTTGGCGATCCAGGAACTGAGCATCCCTAGTCCGTCACACAAGGAAAACTGCACGACTTGGGTGCTTGGGCACCCATAAGACAAAAATGTCCCTTCATCTGCCTCGATTCACAGGCTGAGGACACATCTTGGGTCAGAAATTTAAATGGCCGTTATTGGCAATTCACACACCTGAGCCCAGTGTTCCCAAAATACAGCAAATATCCCCAAAGCAGAGACATGCCCTCACCAATATTTCCTCACTGAAATGGTGTCTCTTGCTGTGTCTGAGCACCAGCTCTTCCAGCAGCCCCAGAGAAGGCTCTGGTTCTGCTATCAAGCCTCTAAAGAATTAGTAAATTAAAAAAAACCCCAAACCAGAATAAAAAAATCACCCAGTTCGACATCCACAGCCTTTTCTTGTGCTTTAAAGTTGGCTACTGAGATCAGGCAGGAGCAGGAGGAGTCTGTGCAGTGCCTCAGCACTAACACATTTATCTACTCCTTGGCCCATCAGCTGCATCACAACATCTCTGGAATGTTATTGCATTTACCCATGTCCCTGCTTCAAATAACATCCAGGGAGCTGAGACCTCAGGATGCGGGAGGACTTGGGTGAGATCCCCTGGCGAGGGAGATGAGCCCAATCTCAGCCACAAAGCTTTCTTGTTTGGAATAGTCTGCTTCATACCAGGATACAAACTCATCCTCTGCAGCCCCTTCCTTGACAGATTTGGATCCCCCCACCCACAGCACCTCACAGACATGGAGCCAGTGCACACAAGAGCTTCTCCCACTTTTTGGAGCATGGGAGGATGTGGGATGCTCCCCCACACCTCAGAGCAGGGCAGCTCCCGAGGCTTTTGGGGGATCTCAGCCCTACAACACCAGAACCCCAGCCTGACACCCACAAATCCTTCCTTCCCTCCTCCCCAGGGACACCAGTCCAGAAGCAGGGCTGGAGCTGTGCCCTGGTTGTGTTTAAGCTGGTGGTGGCAAAATTAACCTTTTGGGGGGGGGTGATGGGTTTGGAGCTGTGGGACCCGAAGGGCAGAAAGACACAGGCATTAAATAGCAACTTCCAGGAAACTCATTTTCCTCTGGTCAGCTCAGACACAGGGATTTACATTGGATAAATGGTTTTCTCTCCCCTGGGAAGGTCCTGGAAACCCTCTAGCTGCTCAGCGGGTTGAGATGTGGTGACCTCATCAAAAGCCATGGGGCTTATATAGGGCTGGGATTCATCCAAAGGACACATTTCCACCCAAAGGGCACTTTTACCTGAAGCAAGCTGGAGCAGAGCCTGTTTGCCATATGGTGCAGCCAGGAGTAGCTGGGAGGAAGGCTGTGGAGAGCTTCCACAATTTCATCTTTTCAATTACTTCTCTAGAGTGAGAAGATCAAGAGGAAGAAGAAACGGAGAGGGGACATTTGCAGGCATCCTTCTTCCCTGCTGGAAAGGTCAGATGTTGAGGATGGAAACGCACCCCACCAGTTATTTCCAGGAAGTTATTTGGACTCCAGCACCTCACTGTGCCTGACCTTCCCAGGGCACTGGAGAGGCTCCATAGACAGAGGAGAGCAAGGAGAGCTATTAACGCTAATGGGTGGGAAGTGGCCATGAATAAATCAGCAGCATCTTTCCAGCCATCAAAGCCTGAAACTCTCCAGTATGGAGCGAGGAGCAGATGGGAGGCAGGGTGATGCATGTTTGGTTTATGACAAGGGTTATGCGATGCTGTTACTCACCAACCCAAGAGACTTGGCCCCATGGATGCCCACCCTGCTGCCATGGGAAGATTTTGGACCTCACCCCCCAGACCTGCACAGAAATCCCCTCCCAAAGCCACTCATGAGCATCATGGGGAGAAGCCTTTCCCTTTGGAACAGCTCTGGGCTGGATCTGTGCAAGGATTTACACTTCCCTGCCCTTTTGATGCCACAGATGAGAGAGAAAACATGGAGAAGCACCACCAGCCCAATACCTCCCTGTAACCAGGCACATCCTTCTACCTCTAGCCGTCCAGCCTGGCCCTGATAATCCCAAATCCCAGGCATTAGACATTTAATCTTACATTTTATCATGTCTCCTCTTGCCAGAGGGTCTGAAATTAAAAGGGAAGGAGGGAAGAGCTGAGCTCCTGTGAGTTTAATTGTTTCTGGCTGGTGGATAAGAAGGAAGGAGGGAAATGCAGCAGTTTCTTCTGGTGGCTTTCCCTGGTGTTTCCTGTGCAGCTGTAACAATTCCGGAAGAGGGGAAGAGATGCAGGATCAGGGGAGGGAGGGGACAAATGCCCCCTCCCAGGACAGATGAGGAACTTGTGCTTGTGTCTCAGCTGGCCCCGGGCATGTGGAGCTGAGCCAGTGGCCTCGGCTGCACCCTGTGGACATCATTTTCCATGATGCAAACTGGGAGAGGGGGAGAGGGGCCGAGGCAGGGCATGGACGAGGCAGACGTTTGGTGCCTTTGATGTCCTCTCCTGCCATGCAGAAAAGCTGAAGGCATCTTCCCTGCTCCAGGCTGGTGCTGGGGACGGTCCTACTCAGGCTGTGAGTGGGGCTGGATGCTAAGCACTGGAACCAGGAGTGGGATGGACTGGGGACAGAGCCACAAGGAATGGGGGACAATGAGCTGGGGGCCAGGGATCCCCATTTCCAAGCACTGGGAGCTGACAGCAGACTGGATTTGGCCGTGGCTCCCAGAGGGTACACAGCGCAGGTCACAGCTCCTTTTGCTAATGCCCTATGTGTTCTGGGATATAAAAATTCCAGTTTCCATTCCCTCCCCCCAGCCTGTAATCCATCCTTGGGACATCTCAGTTTTTTATCCCAGAAGTCCCAGAGCAGGATACTGAACCATTAATATAGGATACTGCAGCATCTTGCTTGTAATCCCTGGGTCCTGCTGATGTTAACCAGAAAGGGTGCTGTCCTGGTTAATAAAAGCACTTATTTAATTATTATTGGCAGAATAGATAATTAGTAATTGCACCCCCCATCTCCCAGATGAAATGAGGGACTGTACTTTGATCTCAATTGAAATAACTATTAGCAACAGGTATATGTTATATATATATGGATATATTTTATATATTTTATATATTTATCAATACATTATTTTCTAGATGAAAATAAGCAGATCCACAGCTCACTGGAAATGGGAAAAAAGCCCAACTGGTGAAGCTGTAGCCCCACTTTTCCTTATTTATCAGGAAAAAGCAGGATGTAGGAGTTCCAGCATCCCACAGCAGTGGCTATTGGCTGGGGAAGGTCACTGGGAACTGCGGGCTGGGATGCTGCAAGATTTCCCCACTGCCAGCCTGCGGGAACTACTGGGAGAAGATGAGTTTTGGAAAAGCCTCACGTACTTAAAAAATAATGTAACCTGCCAGGCACTTAATGCAGCCAGATAAATGGAACTGCCAGCTGGAGCTCAGCCAGGAGAAACTGCCTGAGGCGGAGGCTCTGGGGACAGGGATGAGCTTGGGGATAAGGCAGGACACTTCTGGAGCTGACACTGTGAGGTCTTTCCGTGAGTGGGTGTGTGGAGCCTTTGGAAACAGGGCAAGATGGGATCTCCCCATGGTGCTGGGCAAGATCCCCAGCCAGGCTGGGAGAGCTGAGGATGTCCAGCCTGGAGAAGGGAAGGGTCCAGGGAGACCTGAGAGTCTCTTCCAATGCCTAAAGGGGCTCCAGGAGAGCTGGAGAGAGACTGGGGACAAGGGATGGAGGGACGAGACAAGGGGGAATGACTTCCCACTGCCAGAGGGCAGGGATGGATGGAACATTGGGAAGGAATCCTTCCCTGTGAGGGTGGTGAGGCCCTGGCACAGGTTGCTCAGAGAAGTTGTGGCTGCCCCTGGATCCCTGGAAGTGTCCAAGGCCAGGTTGGACAAGGCTCGATCTAATGGAAGGTGTCCCTGCCCATGGCAGGGGGTGGAATGGGGTGGGCTTTATGGTTTCTTCCAAGACAAATCATTCTGAGATTCTGTTATCTGGGGAGATGGCTTAAATCAGGGGAATCACAGAATTGTTCGGATTGGAAAAACCCTCTGAGATCAAGCCCAACCGTTCCCCGGCACTGCCAAGGCCACCACTGACCATGTCCCCAAGTGACACATCTGCACATCTCTTAAATCCTTCCAGGGATGGGGAATCCGCCACTGCCCTGGGCAGCCTGTGCCAGGGCTGGATCACCCTTTCCATGAAAACATGTTTCCCAATATCCACCCTGAGCCTCCCCTGGCCCAGCCTGAGGCCGTTCCCTCTCCTCCTGTCCCTGTTCCCTGGGAGCAGAGCCCGACCCCCCCGGCTGCCCCCTCCTGTCAGGGAGTTGTGCAGAGCCACAAGGTCCCCCTGAGCCTCCTTTTCTCCAGGCTGAGCCCCTTTCCCAGCTCCCTCATTCCTCTTCAGGTCTCTTCTGTAAATAACCCACTAGACAAGAGACATCCTGGTGTCCCCAGCACCACCCTGGGCACTGGGGATGGGGCGCAAAACCAGCGGCGTCAGGAGGTTTCATTTCCCGACATCGGCAACATCCCTGGTGTGTGAACATTCCCCAGACGGCCGCTCTGCAGGGAAAAGGGGCCCACAAAGAACATTCTGCAGGTTAAACTGATCGTGAGAACCAGGCTGTGCCCGCTGCCGGCCGAGCATCCTCCGCGCCGTGCTCCATATGGCAGTTATTACCGCTGGCAAGCGGAGGCGTTTGCACCGTGAACACACACAGAGACACACAGAGACACACACAGCTCCCCCCGACAGCCCCCGGCCCCTCCTGGAGCTTAATCAACCCCACATTCTAACGAGCCGCTGAGTGAAGCCAACGCGCCTCCCCCGCCGCGCTGCCCGTGTGGGGCTTGCGCCCAACTCGCTGAAAGGAGCCCAGCACGGACACAGGATGGCTCAGCCTTTCCCTGCCCCGCCCTGTGCTTCGGTTCTTGGGGAGACACACCCCGAAGCTGCCTCTTCAGACCCTGGGAGCAGGCGCTGCGAGCTCCCGCTCTCTCTGGACAGGTTTGGAGTGGGTGGCTGAGCACACAGGCATTTACGAGCGAAGCCAGTAATGCTGTTTGCAATTAAACAGCCCAGCCCTTTCCAGAGCAACACTGCTTCTCACCCCTGAACCTCAGCAAGCTTCAAAGCCCTCGGCTGGAGTTCCTTGGCACAGGGTGAGTTTTCACCCCTCCTATTCCAAGAGGTCTCTGGAAAGGACTCGCTGATGGCACGGAGCAGAGCTGAGGAGGCTGGATGCTGGATGGAATTCAGGAGGGGAAATCACACCAGTTACCACGTTGTGCTCAGAAGTTTTACCTCAGAAACACCAAGCCTCCTACAGCCCATCCCAATCCACACTCTGCACCCGTAATCGCAGTGAGTCGCTGCAGCCCAGCGCCCCAGCGCCAGGCCCAGGACGGTCACAGCTGACCGGCCACCGCTGCAAAGGCAGCAACAACCATGAAAAATGCTATTCATAATCCCTCTGGAGAGGATTAAGCCATGCTGAATGCAGAAATGAAGACATTTTATGGACACCTAATGACTGAGCAAGGGAGGAGACACCAGCAAAGGGACTCATGAGGGTATGAGTGGAAATAATGAGAAACTGGATTTTTTTGGGATCAAAAGGGATAACTTTCATTTAGGGAATGTGACATTATTTCTCCCAATAAGTTTTCAATTACAGACCGGGTAATGGAAAATCCTGCAATAATTATGTCCATGTTGTGGTGTTATAGAAAATGCTGTAATGACATTAGGGCTGCACTGGGCTCCTCCGGAGAGCAAAAGGGCAACATGCACAACCTGCCCCATATGCCTGCTCCCCTCCATCCTCTCCTGCTCCCCACAGAGATTTCAGGGTTTGGGAACCCTCCTGATGCCCAAAACACCATCATGTGGTATGGAAAGGCTGTGGGTTTCTCCCACTGTAAGCATGAGCTGGAGGGAGTCAGTGAAGGTCTCAAGACATGGTGGCTCTGGCCGAGGCTTTCCAGCCCTCTGATCCTCTTCAGCTCCATCATCTCCATCAGTGAGATTTTTCCTGGAGATATTTCTGGCTCCTCCTGTGTTGCTTTCCATGTCCCACTGAATATTGCATGTGCTATCATTCCCCAAGGACCGATAGTCTGAAGAAAACTGATTCTTTTCTAGAGCTGCTAAATGGCACCTCTCCCCTTCCCTGGCGTGATTAGATCTGTGCATTTACCACTGGTTATATTTACAGGCACTTTTGGGTGTGATTAGCAGCTGAAGACTGTCAAGGAGTCAAGCTCAGGCGTTAGAGCCTCTCTGGGGGCTGCAGAGGAAACAAAAGCAGCATTTTTCCTTTCCACAGAGGCTCGTGGTGGAACTCAGCAGAGATGGGTGGTGTCAGAGCTACCCTGAGAGGTCTGAGTCACCCACAAGGGCCCAGGGCACCCACCCCATCTATTCCCAGCCCTCTTGCCATGGGGTGTTTGGCTGGAGATCCTGGCCCAGACACAGCAAGAAAAAAGGAGTAGAAGCTAGAAACAGGGTAAAAAAAGGGAAGAAACAGGGTAAAAAAAGGGAAGAAACAGGGATAGGAGGAGATGTGCAGGTCCAAAGGGAGGGAAGGAATCTGTGCCATGGGGCCTTCCAAAGCTCTATTCCTTACAGAAGTACTTATCGAGATTATTATACTTAATTTATGTAGATCTGCACTGGCAGTAGAAGAACTTAGAAACTAATTAAACAGCAACTGAGGAACAGCCCTGGCCTTGGATCTCACCCAGAGGGAAAAAATTCTTGGGAATCCTGAACCAAGAGGGAGCTTGGCTGTCAGAATGCTGCTTAATCTTCCTAGAGATTATATGAAATTTGGGGTGATTTTCTGGAGAAAAGGGAAACAAATCAGTTCACAAACCCTGGAGTTCTCCCAAGGCAACAGTGCAAACTCTTCTGGCATCAGTGGCCCAGGGGAAAGGGATCATCTGACGAGCAATGGTTTTTGACACTATGTTAAGTAGAAGACTTGGATCCAGCCTCCAAGCGACTGTGTCTAGATGAAATCCAGGGAAAAAAAGGAGGTGCCGTTTGGGAGAGCACTTTGCTAACCCTATTAATGGGGACTGGAGCAATTACACACATGGCTGTAATAGGCAAGAAAATAATTAATTCTCTGGCACAGCCCAAGAGGTGATTTTAAAGAGTCCTGATGAAGCTGAGCCCCTGTAGGAATATCAGGGTGTGGTTTTTTTCACTCTTTTGGGGCTATTTCATGATCTCACATAGAACTACTGAGTTTTTCCATCTATGGATTTAACTGAGCTGCCTCAGCTGCAGTGAATTAAGAGGCCTTCTTGCCCTGTGAGGACAGAGCCCTACCACACCTCACCTCTGCACCCCTTCAGCTGGGGATACCTCCCAGCTGATACTTTCCTGAAGTTATCCAACATTTACTGAACATTGCAAGGAGCTTTTCTAGGTTAATCATGCTCAGAGCCTGGGCAGGCAGGCATAAGAAAAGAGGAGAGAGGAGAAAAATCCTGCCGTGTTTTTATAATAAAACATGCAATAAATACTATGGAAAGCATTCCATACATCCTGCCTGAGGGAATTCTCCATGCCTCACCTCAGCCAGCTGAAAATCAGCCGTCCCCTGGGCTCTTGTGAGGGTTAAGGAAGAAAGTCAGCATTTCCACACATCTAATCCCAAAAGAGCTGTGTAAGGAGAAGAGGATTCCTTCATTTCCACAGATGATGATTCCTCCTGTGTCCAGCACTGGAGCTGAGGTACCTCAGACAAGACAATCAGCTTTGAGAGGGCTGATGCCACTTGAAACGAATCAGACTTTTGACAGTGCCCAGCGTGTCTCTGGACCACACCAGATCACATCAAAGCTGTCCTATCTCATTCCCAGCTCTTCTTCGCGTGCCAGGGAGAAGGGATGAGAGCCGGCAGCACTCACGCGCAGCAGGAGCAGGCTCAGGCTGGAGCTCCTGTCCTCGCTTGCCCTCGTGCTGAGCAGCTGACACTCCTTGTGGTAGCTACTGCAGTCCCTGCACCTGTCTGGATGCTCCTCTCTCACCAGGCAACGGGATGGTCCCTCAGGGTCCAAAGCAAAGAGCAGCACAGCGGGAGGAGGGCAAGGGAAGGTGAAAGCGCCTGGTGTTTGCAGGGCGTCTCTGACAGAGCGAATCTGACCCCGTGGGATCAACAGGAGACTTTGTTTTCTTTATCCCTTCCAGCAATTAATCAATTTTACTGCTAAACAAAGCTGACTCTTTGAAGGGGAGGTCTCCTACTCTAAATCTTGTTTCAGGGGAAGTGGTGGATGATCTTGACCAGACACGTCTTCTTAAAGGGATGCAGATGCTACTGCTCTGGCTGAGCACCCTGGAAGGCCATGGAATCACAGAATATCCTGAGTTGGAAGGGACCCACAGGGATCATCCAGTCCAACCCCAGGCCCTGCCCAGACCCCCTAACAACCCCACCCTGGGCATCCCTGGCAGCGCTGTCCCAACGCTCCTGCAGCTCTGGCAGCCTCGGGGCCGTGCCCATTCCCTGGGGAGCCTGGGCAGTGCCCAGCACCCTCTGGGGGAAGAACCTTGCCCTGATCTCCAGCCTGAGCCTGCCCTGGCCCAGCTCCAGCTGTTCCCTGGCTCCTGCCTCAGGGAGCAGAGATTGGAGCTGCCCCTCGGGAGGAGCTGCAGCCCCCACTGAGCTCTGCCCTCAGCGTCCTCTGCTCCAGCTGAACACACCAAGAGCCCTCAGCTGCTCCTTGTGTCACCCCTCCTGACCCTTCAGCATCCTTGTAGCCTGTTTTGGATGCTTTCTAGGATTTAAGATCAAACAGCACTTGGAGAATTCACTTTAATACACCATATTCCTCTTCAAAGATGTATTACCTGCTTTCTAATGATCTAAAGGACTTAAACACATATTCCCAGCTCTTCCCACTGGCAAAGCTCATGCAGGAAGATCACATCCATCTCACCTGGGTGACAGAATGCTCCTGAGGAGGACCTGGGCTGCAGCACTGACCAGGAGCTCCATCACCTCACCACAAAGACTATGAACCCCTGATGGCTTCAGTGCTACTTAAGCACCTCTCAAGTGTGGGTGAGAGCCAAAGCTCATGGTTGAGTTCTGCCATGGCAGCTCTCCAGCTGGGGTGGATATTGATTCTTGGGGGACATAAACGTATTATTCTCCTCTTGCTTATCACCACAAGTTCTTAGTGGCCCCAAGTGGACAGAGTCAATTTTGTCTGTGCTCATGTCCAGTCCTTTCCTTTGCAGTTACAGAGGGAAACCCTGTATTTTTATCCTACCAGCAAGAAAGTTCCTTGGCTCCATGATCAGAAGCTCCAAGTTTATAAAGGTTTTCCATTTGTAGTGGATACAGAGTTACTTGCAACATCCAGCTGGAAATACAGTGGTAACATACAATAGAGCCATCCACAGCATCACTCTTGGTTCTTAATGGAATTTGCTTGTAAACAGACATAAACAAGCACCAGCTTCAAGGCAAGAGAAAAGCTTTGGTGGCTCTGTCCCGGGGAAACCTTGTGCAATAGTAAAAAAAACCAACAGTCTGCTTCCTGCCCTGCTTACAGTGAGTCCTCATGCACATTTTATAAGAGAAACTGCCTGGGTATAAAAAGAAATGAGTTACTGAAATTGGTAACACTGAACACAACTTGGTTTTGATCCAAAGCCAAAAATGCTTTATTTATTTGAAATGTAAACGGTTCCTTTATCAACTGCCTGGTTCAGGGGTTGTTTAGGGCAGTTTCCTTCCAAATAGGTTGCTCAGCCCAGAGTTGTGCTAAATCCTGGGAAACAGAGAAAGCAGCAAGGAAGACACAGAAACCCTGCTGGCTGATTTATGGAGAGTGGGAAAGGGGCCTCCCACCCCTTGTGAAAGCATTCCCAGAGCTGCCTTTGCCGGAGACTTGTTCCTGCAACAAGATGAGCAGCACAGCTCGTGCTGCAGCCACCAGCATCGCTCCCACCTGCACCAAGCACAGCTCTGAGGCTCCTTTCTGCTTCCAGCCCAGCCTGATCTCCAGCTGCGGAGCACCAAGGGCAGGGATCCCTACAGAATCCCGTGACATCGCTGGAGCCTCTCCCCTATGAGCGCTGTGGGATTCCCGCTCGCTTTGGGTCACCCCGGCCTGGCTCTGGCTGTGGTGGTGGGTACACAGACAGTGCTCCTGCCTCCAGCTGCGCTGGGGGAATCCAGTGCTGCTTGTTCTGGTTTACCCTGGGCATTCTGCCATGGGAAGGGTCTTGCAGCCTGGCTTGGTGATAGTAGGGGAGGCTGAGATGCTGCTGGAGCTGCGCTGCTGCCGCCCAAGAGTGTGTTCCTGCTGGTTTTTTACAGGATTTGGAGGAGCTGGAGGGAAATCCATGGGTCTGCCTTTACCCTGCCAGGCCCAAGGGACACCCTGTCCTCTGGTGCTCAACCCACCACCCCCAAGAGGGACACAGGGTCGGGGCATTTGGGGAGGGATGGTGACAAAGAGAAGGGGAGGCCTGTGGGCTCACACGTGTGCAGCATCCACAGAAGGGAAGGGGATTAATGGTGGGATAGTGGCAGAATTAACTGATTGCATGAAGGATTGATTGGTGGGGAAGGAGCATCGCAGGGCAGGGAAATCCCACAGGCACAGCCAGAGAGAGGAAAAAAAAAACCCAGGGAGAAAAAGGGAGAAGGTGCTACTGAGCTCTGAAGACTTAATCTGGTTAATTCTTTCAGCATTGTGGTGTGCTGGCAAAGTGCAAGGAGGAGAAAAATAACCTGTTTGTGGAGAAGAAAACAAAAATCAACGTTTCAACTGTTGTGTTTCTTCTGAAATGAACAGCAAGACCTTCCCCAGCCATCAACCAGCAGCACAGACATGGGGAAATTTATATCTGACCTCTTCTCCGGCCTTTTTCAATTCCACCCATGAGAGAGATGAGTTCAAGACAGAGCGAAAACCATCTGGAGACTCATTGAATAGTTGTGTGGTCCCACTTTGAGCAGCAGAGACATAGCACAGCCTCCCCTGCTCTGGTCCTGCCAGGGATAACAAACCCCAGAGCTGTGGGCTCTGGGCACCTGAGCCTGGAGCGGAAAATCCCTCTCGAGTTTTAGGAGGGTGCACAAAGCGGAGGTGTTTTGGCAACCCCGACCCACAGAGCTGCTGGATTCCAGCACAGCCACAACCCCAGCCATGGAAACCACCTCTGTTTGGAACAACTTTTTGGAAGCGTTTCTGAAGACCTGGGGAATTTGAATCGACTCAAGTGCTGAAAGGGACATGGACAATGCTCTGGTTTAAAAAGCTCCTTAAACCAGCATTGCTGCAAAAGGCCACTCTCTGGCCCAAATGGACCCACTACTGATGACACGTGAGGACACCAGGTTGAATGATGGTGAAGCCATAACCATGTTTTTGAGGACAAAGCACACAATTGAAGGCACCCGTGCCCTGGTCCAGGATGGGAGTGGGTGGGAAGGGGTTTCCTGGGGGGATGCCAGGGCCCCCCACGCCAGCACCTCTGGGGGCTCTGGCACTGATACCCTTCTGCAAAGGCCTTCAGCACATTTCTTGGAGAAACAGCTGGAAATGTTCCAGCAGCAAATGTATCCGACTCCAAAAAATATCTTGCTTACATTAGAAGTGTCTGGATGGTGAATAATGTAGAGAGGATAAAGTGTTGTGGGGCAATTAATAAGCTGAGGCTGTACTTGGTGGCAAGGAGAAGAAAATATTAGGGGAAGTGACAGGCAAAGTCAATAAATAGTGGAGTGTTATTTGGGAAAGGTCTGGCACTTCTGCAGCTGGCTGGGCAGAACACAGCCAGCCCTACCCTTGAACCCCTCAAACACTCCATTTTTATCTACTGCCACCACTCTCTTTTTCTCCTGAAGCTGGAATTTGCCTGTCAACTGCAGAGTGCAGGATGGAGACAGCAGGTTCCCTCTCCATCCATCCCCACATCCTTCTTCCCACTCGGCTGGGCTGTCAAGGGAGTGCAGTGGTTTGTCTTTACAGTTTCTGCTCCTGGGAAAGTTGTAGGATTTGTGGATTTTAGGTTGTCAGATGAGGTTTGTTGTGGAAACCAGGGTGGTGGAGGACCCAGCCAGTGTAAGCAGGTGAGAGCTGGGGTCTGTACCCACCTCCTTGTACACCCACAGCTAACAGCAGGTTACCTGATAAAATGAGACTCCTCCAGTCCCTCCAGTGGGTTTGCAAACCCAGCTGGGAATTGTGTGATAGGTCTTGGCACAAGGGACAAACCAGTCCCACAGAGCACGGTCAGGGCTGACAGAATGACTTGAGCAGGCAAAAAGCTCAACCACAGGTTTTCCCTGCCCAAGGAGAAATATGACTTGGGACAAAAAATGCCATGTTTACCTGAGCAGAATAATCTGCAAATGCAATCAGCCATTTGGGTGATTGATGCTCCCTGCTCTGCTCAAACTTCTCCATCAAAATCGTGGGGGGAAAAAAATCGCTGCTGTGGAGAAACTCAGATCTCCGAAGTTCAAGGACATAGCCACACAACCCAGCACAGCCCCGAGGGAACTAACAAGAGTACAAAGCAGCATTTGATGTTCCCGAGCCTGCTCCAAGCATCCCAGCTCCCCAGACCGGGAATCCGATCACGGTAACAAAAGCAAACAAGCCGCAGTTTAAATAGAAGCAAAAATGTTGGAAGGGAAAAACCAATGAGAGCGAATGTTTATCCTGAAGATGGGATAGTTTAGAAATTATGGCTGGGAGCCAACTCTCCAATATTTTTAGTTTCAGAAGGCTTGCAAACCTCAGCTGCCCCAGCCCCTCTGCCCTTGGATGGGTGACCTGCTGCAGGTGCAGCTCCAGACACCCCTGGGGAGGAGCAGGAGGAAAAGTTCAGTGTCTCATTTTGGGGCACATTAGAGAATGGTTTGCAATTTATCAGCTAATTATGATTAGAGCAGAAACAGGTAAGGTAATTATCATGGTTATGGACACACAGTGAAGAAGCTGAGGGGGGCATTAAGGAAAGGGAAAACACACAGACCCCAAAACGCAGTGTTTTAACACAGATTCATACTGACAACAAGTTCTTGCTAGTTTTAGTTAAAAACCCAACTTTGGGAGCTGCTTTAGGAAGATGAAGAGTTCTGGGATCGTTTGTGATTGGAAACCACATGGGATTAAGGAATCCAAGAGGAAACTACGAGCCTTCCAGTGCCTACAGGGTCTCTGGGAGAGCTGGAAAGGGACTTTGGACAAGAGACTGGAGGGACACAGGGAATGGCTTCCCACTGCCAGAGGGCAGGGATAGATGGGATATCGGAAAGGAATTGTTCCCTGGGAGGGTGGGGAGGCCCTGGCACAGATTGCCCAGAGCAGCTGTAGCTGCCCCATTTCTGACTGGTCTTTAAGGTCCCTTCCATCCCAAACCGTCCCAGGATTCTGTGATTGAAACCTGGCAGCAGCAGAGGACAGTGAGGAAGTGGGATCAGGCACAGCTGCAGCAGCCCGTGCTGTCCTGTGAACACATCAAGGAGAGCTCAAGTACAGAGATAAGAGATACAGACAAAAGAGATAAAAATGAAGATGGCTGTCTTGTGTTGTGACTGCCAGGTTTAGGTTTAGGGGAAGGACAACAATGTGATGACGAGCCCCTCCCAGTGCTAGCCCTCCATGGCAGCCAGCCCTGTGCCTCCCCGAGCACTGCTGGGGTCAGCCCCACACACAGAAGAAACAAACCAGGTGTGAACTTATATTAATTTTATTCACATTTCCAGAGGAAAGCATTGGTGGAGTGCAAGGTCACGGCTGGTGTCAAAAAGCTCAGGTATTTGGTTTAAAACAGGCAGACATTTCTGAGGCTGAGCTGAGCCTCTGCTCCCTTCTCCTGCACGCGTTTCCAGTTCAAGTAACAGGAATCTCCAAAATAAGATGGCTTATCACATGATGGGGGGGATGTCAAAAACTTTAAAGCTCTCTGTGGTATAAATCCCTAAGCAGGGCACAAAAGTAGCAGGCAGGGAATCTTGTACAGCTGAACTGGCTTCTCCTTGGGCCGAGTGTTGGGCTTTTCCTTTGGCTGCAGAGTTTTGCTGTCAGCGACGCCAAACGCTCCAGTCCAACTTTAATGCAATTCACTACCCAGAGCTGAAATTTGCTGCTATCAGATTACGAGGATGATTGTTGGTGATGGCACAGAAAAATTTTAACAAGACTCCCAACCGAGGAGAAAAAGAGAAAAGGAGAAAAAATTTGATTGCTTTGGATTTCAGAAACAGTGATATGGGAACAAAAACACAGCCAGAAGGAATAAGATTTTGAGAACTGGAACTTCCCAATTGCACTGCTAGCCCATGGGAACTTGTCACAGCTCCGGGTTGCTTCTAAGGAATATATTTGTATTTCTAAGAGTTTCCTGGGTTCAGCTGGGCCAACAACTGGTTCCTGATGACATCCAGCAGACTTGAAATCCTCCCAATCCCAGCTGGCATTAACCAGCCTCAGTTTTGCTCCCCACAGAGCCACAACTTCTGGATTTTTGCTTCAAAGTGCACATTTCAAATTACACAAGGCATAAGACAACCAAAGGCCTTTGCAGAGCCCTGGCCATGCCACAGACCTGGAGCAGGACTGGGAACAGGCAGAGCAGAGTTTGAACAGCAGGAACAACTCACTGAGACACAGCGGAAAGCAGCACTCCCTGACACAAGTGGAATGGCACCAGCAACTGACGAATTCCGAAGTTAAGGGGCTAAAAGATGAGCTGGTTTAGTTTTTTTCTATCTTGTAAATATCAGGGAGTTTTAAATGTGTCCAGTGAAGACACTGGAAGTCTTTTTGCCCTGTGAAGTCGCTGGATTTTATTGGAATACAGCTATATTTGGGAAAGGAGTGGGTAATAGATGTGTGCACATTCTTGCTTGCTCTGCAAAGACAATTATCAGATTACAAAAAAAGGCACAAGAAGCACATTCCTCCTTCTTCCATCCCTAAAAGGTTCCTCCCTCCCCCCTGCTGAAAGCACTGCGCTGGCTGTCACTGAACAACCTCCAAGAACACATTTTCCTCTTTGATCCAGCTGGCTTGGAAGCCCCAAGGATCAAGGATTTCTCTTCTGTTTGAATAATTTCACTGACTAGAATCTCATTGCTTGTTTAACCGATTCTCTTCATCCTCCATCTATATATAGTAAAAGAAATGGAATTAATATTATATTTTGGTTTATTGCTAGACGCAATCTGCTGTCCCCCAATGCAGGCTCCCAAAGGAAGGAGGTGAAACAGAAAATCTGGCAGGACCTGCTTGCTTGAAACAAGAAAAAGGCAAAATTGGACTTGCCCCACATGGCTGGGTGTCACAGAGGGGGAAACTGGGGCAAGGAAGGGCTCAGGGTTATTTAGCAAGTTAGTGGAGAGCCAGGAATAAAACAGCCCAGCTCTGGATCCTCTGTTTCAACTGTCAAGAAACATTTTTGCTTTGCCCAGAAGGCGAGTTCTGTCAGAGGACAGGACATGCCACTTACAATTCAAGTCTTAATGTTGACACTGGATGTGCAGAGCAGGATAAAGCAATGTGACTCTTTGGTGAGTATCATCATTATCATACTAAAAATGTATTTTAATAAACTAAATTCACCCCTTGCCTAGTCCTTAACATTGCAATAAATTTCTCCCCTGCAGCTGCCTGGCTGATATTTAATGGCTCAGCTATTAAATATCCCACCAAACCCGTGTCTTCTCTGTGACAGATTAAACTCCTTAAATTCTTATTTAAAAAAAAATATGGAAACAAACTGCTCTAAATATTATTCCAGGACGGAATGGCTTCAGTGATGTGGATTCTATTTACAATTTTAAGGAACCTTCTGCTTCAGACAAGTCACAAGAACCTTCTCAGCAGCAGGAGGGTTGGACAAAGGACGTGGGTGATGCAGCGTGTTCCTTGTGTCACCACACAGTCATGGACAGCGTGTTCACTCTGTTCCCGACAGCTCCTGGGAAGCCACGCTGGTGGCTGAGATGCCAAGGGAGTCTGAGGTGCTTGTGGATGGATCATGTCACCATGCAGTGGCCTGAGACACCCACACAGCCTGGCAGAGGCTGAGGGCAGAACCTGCCTTTGGCAGCCCCAGGTCACATCCTCAGTGTTCCGAGAGGTGCCCACACACAGGATTCAGCCTGGCAGCCACAGATGAGGGGCTGCAAGGGCTGCCTGAGCTGAGGTGGCTCTAGAACAGCCCAACAGCCATCAGGGAGAGTGGCCAGAGGGAGAGCCACGAGCTGGTGCTGCCAGGAGTAACTGGGAACACCGAGCGGAGCCCAGCGGGACTCACCGTGTCTGCCAAGGCTTCCAAAGGGAGAGGACAGCTCGGGAAGTACCCGTGTGGAAACCCCCACCCAGGATGTCCATGGGCGTACTCCTTAAACTGGCTCTGACGGAGCAGGAACCACCCGTGCTCCCACCCAGGAGAGCACAGGCTGTGTGTGCAGGAACACAGCCCCAGGCTCCACTTCTCTCCCCACACAGAGCAGCTCTCTCTCTTTTGGGAAGTAACTGTTCCCCCATTTTGCTGTTTAAATCCCGATTCCTCTCCAGTCTCACATCCCTGTGTGCCCTGTCTGCCCCCCTCCCGCAGGCAGAGGAGCTGCTGCCCTGCTCTCCAGCTCTCTGGCAGAACACACCAACGTCCACCTCAAAGGGAGAAGGCCAAAGCACTTCACATTCATCAGTCTGGATGGTTCAAAAGAAAAGCCATTTGTTTCTAGCAAATCTGTTTACACACACACTCTGGCCACTGCTGAGTTTCCAACTTCTATTCCTAGCATTTGGCTGACAGTGGAGAGGGCAAGAACAAACACACACCAATCCTCAAGTACTCCTGACTGTGCCATTTTGCCAGAAGATGTTCCTGGCCCAGAAGGAGCTGCACAAAAGCACTGATGGGAGAATTACAGCTAAAATACCTCTCTTTGTCTCCAGCGGCAGATGCCCTTATGGGATCTTTGCCTACCCAAAGCCCACCTGCACAGCCCCGGCCTCTTGACAGGAAATGACAGGAACAAGGACATTTTGCTTGCTGGTAGAACCAGTTCAAGCCATCCCTGATGGAAACCCTCTGCCCATGCTCCCTTCCTGCTGGGGTGTAAGCAGCCCAGCAGCCAAGGGTATCACAACAACCAGGACCAGTAGGAAAAACTGGAATTTAACAACCAGTCCTGAAAAGGTCAGCTCTTGAGTCACAGCAATGAAGGATACGGGGGAGTTGCTTTGAAGTGTATCTTTTTCCTCTCTCTTTTATTACACAGAACACATTAAACTCGCTGGTGATCACTCAGTCTTTCAGGCACTATCACGGGACACAAAGCCAGTTTTACTCAAAACTTTCTTCTTGCTCCTGCAGCTCCACCAGTGCTACCCTGGATTCCCCTTAGAACTGGAGGTTTCTTCTCGATCTCAAAAAGAGATTGATATATCAAAACCAAATTCAATTACAAAATATAATAATATCCTCTTCTTGGAAGTGAAGCTGCCCCATATTCCAGACTGTGGCAGGATTTTTATAACCTCAAACCATTTTTACTAAGTTCTACTTAAAATACATCTGAGTCCCAATCCACCTGTCCAGCACGTTGTAATGCTCACAGCTGAAGATCCATTCCCTGTTAATTTCTCCTGGATCTACCAAAGGCCTCTTCTCAGTTGTCTTCTGCAGACTTGAACATGAGGATGGCATTGTAGATCTTCAGGGCAGGGCCCAGCTTGATGCTGAGTATTTTAACAATGTCATTCTGCTTGAGGAGCAGGAAAGCCTCGCCATCAATCTGCTGGAGGTTGGAACATGAACAGGACAGGGATTAACCACCAAGGGACAGGCAGGATTCCCACTTCTGGTCATTCTAAGATTCCTCCCTAGTTCTGGCACCTACACCCCACGATGTCCCCTTTTCAAGGGGCACAGACCTCATCTCACAGCACTTTTCCTGGAAATAGAGAAGCTTCAGGTGTTCTGCCCAAGGCAGGGGTAGAATGAGATGATCTTTAAGGGCCTTTCTAACTCAAACCATTCCATGATTCCATATGCTATATAGACGAAGGCATAGTGAAGATGCAATATGGCTGGAAAAACAGAGTCTCCTAATCCATCAACAAGGAGATATATTCGATTAGATGCAAATTAAGCAAGTGATGAATATACTACCATGTGAAAATCCAGGATGCTGTAGGTAGCAGCGAGTGAAATCATTACACACTGTTTCTGGAAAAGGTTAAAAATTCACTTGAGCAAGAACATCCACAGAGACAACATAGATATAATTAATATAAACCCCAAATGCTGCAGGGATGAAGCCAAATATTAATGGACACAGACAAACAATATGTATCTCCCTAAGTTATTCCATTAAAGTCCATTTACAGAGACTGACAGCGTCTCCTCCTCTCACTTGATGCTCACCAGTGCAGCACACAGCACTGGACACTCAGCCCAGCCAGAATAACAATTCCGCTATTTTTCTAGTCTTCCCAACTAGAATATTTTCAGATGTCAATGCCTAGTGCAAGAGGAAACACTGAGTACAAACTCGGAAAACACATAATTAAAGCAAAGGGCTGGGAGCCAGGAGATTTGGTTTTCCCACCTCTCACCACACAAGAGACCCTCAGCAGGTTACTTAACCTGCCACTTAAGTAACTGGGAGTAACTGGGAAGTTAATTCCTCCACTGGGAACGACAGCAGTGCTCCCAGCCCACAGATGGCCACACAACGTCCCTGAATCTTATTTTCAAGCTGCCTCAACTCTACACTGCTGTAATGAATGTGTTAAAAATAGCTTCAAACAATTGGGACTGTACTGCTTAAATTAAATAACAGAGTCAAGAGGAACAGAAAACTGCTGGAAAACAGTCCTATGTTTCCAAATGGTTTTGTGTCCAATATTATTTATTCCTATGCTTCATTTTCACTGCATTGCCTCACACTTGCTTATTTTAAACAGTCCTGCCCTGAACTGGACCTAGAAGCAAGCCTGTGCTTTATTATTCATTTCTTCGTTCCATCTTATTTGGATGAGTTTTAGAATTCTGTGCACAATTTGTTCTCTTCACTCCTAATGTAAGCAGCAACTTATCCCACTCCAGCCCCCCACCAAGGGAAGTCTGCAAGAGATTTATTTATCCTGGACATGAAGCACTTGGAGACTGATCCTGGACAGTGTGGGGGAGTTTAGCTCTCCTGTCACTTGCACCTGTATTCCAGCCAAAGCCGAACTGCTAAAAGGGTTTTAATTTCAAACTGACAATGTGGTTTGAGCATAAACTGGAAAAACAACACAAGCCTCTCTAATCTGTCACAGGGAATCACACTTTGAGGCTGCAGAAAATAAGGATTAGAACAGACTGTGGCTATGGCACTCTCAGAACCATGAAACAGTCGCTGTGTTCAGGAGCAGAAGAAATAAAATACACGGAGAATGGTTGGATTAATTAGGAGATTTGCTGGTACATCTCACCTCTGAATACCTTCCCTAGAAAGCCCTTTTACACTCAGCTACACTGAAAGACAGGCTCATTTGAAGAAGTTTCACTGTTCCCACTATACTCACTTTACGAGTATTCTACTGTATTGTCACATTGCGGACAGCGCTTTTTGCAAGCCTCCATTTCTTTTGCTTCCTATTTCGTGTGTGTCTGCACTGTTTTTAAAACAAGGGAAAACAAAACACAGATACATAAATCCAAAAAATGCACTGCAGCCTGATTCCCCCTGAAAGGGAGCCAGCTCCGGAGCAGACAGTGATTACAGACCTGCCCTTTCCAGTCACTGCCATGCAGGAGTGACTCCAGCCCTTCCCTGGAGCTCTTACAGCCACACAGGAGAGCTCTGAGGACAGAATCACGGAACCATGGGATGTTTTTGGTTGGAAGGAACCTTAAAGCTCACCTTGTTCCATCCCCTGCCATGGGCAGGGACACTTTCCACTACACCAGGTTGCTCCAAACCCTGTCCAACCTGGCCTTGGACACTTCCAGAATGGGGTAGCCACAGCTTCTCTGGGCACCCTGTGCCAGGGTCACCCCACCCTCGCAGGGAGGAACTTCTTTTTAATGCCCTCCATCCTTCAGGTTAAGGCCATTGCCCCTTGTCCGGTCACTCCTCATCTGAAGTCCCCTTCCAGCTCTCCTGAAGCCCACTTAGGGACTGCAAGGGGCTCTGAGGTCTCCCTGGAGCCTTCTCTTCTCCAGGTGAGCAGCCCCAGCTCTCCCAGCCTGTCTTCAGAGCAGAGGGGCTCCAGCCCTTGGAGCATCCTTATGGTCTCCTCTGGATTCACTCCAGGAGCTCCACATCCTTCTGATGCTGGTGCCCATGGCTGGAGGGAGCTCTGCAGGTGGGGGATCACCTGAGCAGGACAGAGGGGAAGAACCCCCCGTCACGAGCTGCCCACACTGCGGGATGAGCCCGGGACAAGGTACATCTGTGCAAATTCATCAGGGGCTCCTAAAGAACCTCCAAGTGATACCTGCAATGTAAGTGGAAGCTGAAGCACCCAACAGATCCTTGTCTGTGATCCACCTACAGAGGTGTGCCAAAAACCAGGACAGCCACACCCAGTGCCTGCAGAGGTCTCCCAGAGGCCATGATGAACACACCAGGAATGGGACCAGAGCCCAGCCCCTGGCAGTATTGACAGGACACATCTCAAACAGGACATGCTCTGACTTCCCAACTTCTGCTTGTCGAAAGGAAAGATTCCCCTCCTGCTCTCACCTCAGCCCACGGGGGAAGCCAGTGATTCCTGGGAAACCCTGTGCCTCCCAGGCTCCCCAGGAGAAGCAGGCACATGTGCTCATTAGAGGCAGCAGATGAGATCCTCACTAACCATTCCAACAGGGCATCTTTAGAGCAGTGCCAAACCCATGGCACAACGGTCCAAGACAGGATGTTAAGCATAAGCTCCGTGATTGGAACTGCAGGGGAAATTTAAAGCAGTAGGATGCAATTAGCCATGCTGGAATCCAGCTCCATGCTGAGGCTGCCTCCTAAATGCCAGAGGCTTTGCAATGACACGGCTGAGCAGGTCTGAGCTCTCTGCCATAATTCCAGGGATCTGCAGCACAGGGTCTGGGCACATCCCACTTACCTCTTCTCTGAACACAGACGCTTGCTCTTTGCAGCCAGGTAAACGCTGGATAAAGCTCACCACCTGCAATTGCACGTGAGAGAAAGGAAACATGGACAATTAAAATGACACACCATCAAGCAAAACTCTGTTATTTCTGTATGAGAATTCTCTATGCAAGAATTTAAAAAACTTTAATACTTAAAACTCTTATATTAATGAAGGATGTAGATGGAAAACATTGCTGGGTTGTTGCTGCAACTCCTCTGCATATTTTGGTTACCACCAATAACTGCCCCTATTGCCATTTGACCATTTCTCTCCCTGTAAGAATCCAGCTTCTCCACTCCTCTAAAAGGTCCTCACAGAATCAACATTATTTTTCCAGATTAAAAGCTGTACATGGCTTAGACTACTTTAAATCCACTCACTACTTCTCTTTCTCTACAGTACTGTTGGAAAGTAAAACTAACAAGAAAAAAGGATTTAGACAGTTTCCCAAGATGACATGCCTGTAAGAGACAAGATAAACCAACTGAATGAGCATTGCTGGTTTACCAACATGCAAAGGCAGAAGAGCTGGGAAGGAAAGGAGTTTTGGTTTCATTTAATCTGTGCTGGGTGCACAGGATCCACGGAATCAAGAGGATTAAACAAGCAAAAGTTAATTTTATATTTCACATTAGGGAAAACCTTTCTAAGCAAGGAATCTGTTAACATTTGGAATAATCTCCCTGGAGTCATGCAAGCAGCCCTGGGGTTACATTATATAACACCAAGGAATGTGAGGAGCAGCCCTGTGTGCAGTCGAGGACGACTTAATGCGTATTGTCTTCTCCAGCTGCAGCTTCACTGGTTCACAGGAGATTTGTATATTGAGGCGTAATCAGATCAAACATCTCCTGTTAATTGGATGCTCCCTTGCAGGAGCAGCTTGGCTTCATGAGGTGTAACCATGTGAGTTGCTGCAGATGTGACATTTCTTCCCTGTACACAAATAAGCAGCTGGGAGGGGTCACTGTCAGATACAGGCTCCCTTCAACTCGGAATTGTCAAAGTCTCTCCTAAATCATGTCCCTGCACCTCCAGATCATCCTACCACTAGACTTGGAGTCATTCCCTCCCCCCAGTTCCAACCAGGCAGGAACGGGGCTCTCAGAATGCCCTCCAGGTTTGCTCTGCCCTGGCAGGAGCAGCTCTGACTCCCGTGGTTTCTGTTATGTAACCTGAAAGCAGAACATTTCTCTCCTTCATCCTTCTCTTCCGCTCCATCTTAAAGGGAACCCCTAAAATCCACATCCCTGTTGGGCAGTGACTCAAAATTTTCTTCTGTAGAAGTGCAAACTCCTATTAGTAACCAATAACAAAATACTACTTTCGAGTTCCCCCATCCACTAATAATTGAAACACAAATTAAAATCCTTCTGCTGGGTCTGGTTCCTTCCAGAATTTAAAAGACAGTTGGACCCTCGAGGCAAGAGCTGAGTGCTGTTTAGTGTCTGTGGCACTGAGAGGCTGGCAGACATCTGCAGGGAATGACCTGGGCTTGCCTTGCTCCTGTGTCCTTCCCTGCACAACTGCTGCTGGCTACTGTCACCAACACGGAGTGACAGACCTTTGATCTGCCCCAAAGTCCTTTGTAGGGACACCGCAAGCTCCCTGCACCACTGGAGAGGCCTGTTGAACTAACAGCAGCCCTGGGGTTTACCAGGAATGGAGAACAGAGAGGGAAGGAAGATGCAAGAGGAGAAAATGGGAGAGAAGGTCCCCAGGACACGAGACAGACCCTAGGTACCACTGAGCCACAGGGACCTGCCCGGCTGTCACTGCTGGGGAGGAGGGGTCCCAAACCAAGATGAGGCAGTTGAGGGACGAGGGAGGCTTGGGAGCACAAGGACAAAACACCACAAGAAACCAACACAACCCCATTTTGGTGGCAGGGAAGCCTTGAACCCTGGGAAAGGCTGAGACTGTGGGGTGCTCAAAGTGAGGATGGGACAGGTGTTGGACAGGTTGGGAACACAGTGGGATCAGAGCTTTTCCATAAGGAGGTGAAAGCCTGCTGGCCCTTCCTGCTGTAACCACCCCACGGCTCAGAACTGTCTGCTGTGAACTCTTACACTCCCAAAGCACACTGGTGAAGGGAAAGGGCTTGAAAAAGAGCTTTGTGTAACCCTGAGAACACCCTGGTAACTGGACGTGACCCTTCTGGAAGTGTGACAGACACACTGAGATCAGCACAGGACTGATGTCCCTTGGTGACAAAGCAGCCCCACACTGCACCCCTACAATAGCTACTGCAGGACTGACTCCCTCCTGAGGCCCTGGAGAGGAGCTGGGTTAACTGGGATTTAGAAACCCACTCACACTTGGCACAAGGACAGTCCCCCCCACCAGGTATTAGCATTTGAAGCAGGATTAACTAATGAACAATACAACTCTAGCACATCTTAATGTTCTTCTATGAGTCAATAGGCTGTGCTCTGAAAACATGACAGGAAGCTTTCAATAAATACCAAAGCTGCATTAAAGTAACTACTCTTAGTGACTGCTCAGTGTTATCATGACTTTCTTAGCTTGAGGGCCCCTAAATACTGCTGCTGCTGCTCTGCCATTTCAGCTGTTCTCAACCAGCAGAGAATTAAAGCAACGTTTTTTTCCTTAATGTGGGTTTTATAAAATAAAAACAGTTCTTCAGCCTGAAACTAAAGGAGAATTTTATACGCCCATCACTCCTGTTTCAGATCAGCGGAATTGACTCCTTTGTGCAGCAGAGTTCAAAGCACAACCCAAAGCCAAATGTTTGCCCTGCAGGAAGATGTTGGGAGCCCAAATGCTGACAGACCAAATGTACTTTGGACTCCCTAAAACAAAGCAAGTCCTGCTGCTTTCAAGTCCCAGACCTATGGCTACATTGCACTGCACATGCTGATCCTGCAAGTGCTCAGAGATAGCCCAAATTGATTCCTCTGGGAATTTGTGATGAACATAATTTGCAAAACCAGACCCACTTTACTGAAATTCAAGATAAAACCTGTAATGACTTCAGCCAGTCCATTGTCCTGCTGCAACTGAGCTTTTTAATGTGCCATTCACACTGCTCCTGGCGGCCAAAAGTTCCCCACTTGTTCCAGGCTGCAGCAGAGTTCAGTTTATTCTGGGTTCGAATCACTATATCCAGTGCCCTGCATCCATGTCTGTGGTCCCTGCTCACACTCATCTGTTATCAAACTAATATCCCATTTGAATTTACCCAGCAGCTGCTTTAAAGGTCAACTGCAAAGGACAAATTTTATTTGGCTTGGATCCTGACACTGTACTTCCATGAAGCAGCCTCCTGTTTTATCCAAAAGAAAGAAATTTTGATTGTCATGTCAGAGGATTATCTGCTTCTGACTTTATTGATTTGCTATAAGACCTTTTGGACAAATCATTGGAAGCTTTTTAAAAGGACAGTAACAGTAAATCTTTCAGAGATTTTTTTCTCCTCCTCAGTATGAATTTAATTCTAACACATTTTTCTTAAAAAGAAAAAAAACCCACAACCAAAACTGAACACTACCACCAAACCACAACAACTCAACAAAAAAAGGACGAAGTTTTAAAACACCAACACTAATTGCTCTGTCCCTTTCCCAACTGCTGTGGTTCCCATCTCCCACATCACTGCAATCCCACCAGACTCCTACCATTCCTCCAGCATGAAGAGCAAAGTCAAGATTGGATTTATCTGATGTTAAGAGGCACTTAGGGAAAATGCCCTTTCTAAAAGTCTCTGAAGATCCTCTCTGCATCATGAACAGCACTACCTTTTTCCTGCTTAGCAGATTCCCTGCATCCTTGCAAGCACAACACTACAGTACGTTTCTCTGGAATTAAATGCCCTGCAATTAAGCACCAGGATCCAAATTGTCACCACTTCCCAAGCGCAGACAGGAATATTATTTATGCCCAAGGCATCAAGGCAAAAACCAACTACTCAGCACACAAAACACACTGGCTTTTTCACACACCACCTAATTACAGGAGACATCTCAAGAGCTGCAGAGACACATCTCCAGCTGCACAGCTACCTCTGCCAGAAATCAGGTCAGGCTGTGGGCAGTTTTGTTCCCAGAGACTCAGGCAGGGAGACGCAGGAGGAGTGGGCATGCACAGAGCAGTTTGGAATTCTCTGCGCTGTAAAAGTGAATCAGCAGCAAAGTCACAGGAGAGGGGGAGGGAGATCAGAGAAAGGGAATCTGCTCAGAATGACGCTTCAGGCCTGAGGACAAGGGGTAAATAAACAGCGGGAGGGAGGGAATCCTATTGAGGGCAATAAGCTGTGGATACCAGAGGGTTAACAGGGGTCCTTCCCCTCCCTGATAAAGGATCTAACTTCCAGCTGAGTCAGCTGTGGCACATGAACAGCAAACAGAAGAGCACTGCCGAAGAGAGGGAAGGAAATAAAGATGTCTCCCAATTAGCACTCCAGAGGAGGTGAGCTCTGGCATTCCTGCAGCCCAGGAGAGCAGAACAGGGAACAGGTAACTCACCTCTTCCACGGTCCATTTGGCAACTTGTTTGGCCGTCAGGCCTGAGACCTCTGGCAAGAGCCTGCAGTGCTGCTCCCAGAAGAGATGGAGGCGGTGGGTTGGGTTAGAGGCCAGGGAAGGCATGAAGATAGACTGGTGGAGGGCCTGCTGGAGATCCAAATCAGGGCCTGGAAAAGGAAATGAGACAAGTCAGAGCCAGGCTTCAAGTAGGAGCAACTACAACAAAGCAGGAGGAAGGGTCACAGCCTGGAGGGGAAAGCAAGGCAGGAGGAGCAGAGCCAGGCACGGCTACTGCGTGGCACACAGAGCTCTCAGGGCGTTGTCCCCACCCTCCCAAGCAGGAGAAAGGGAAAAAGAAGATAAGATTGCCAGGCTGGAGGCTTTATCGTTAGCTTCTTCCCTGGAAAATGATGTCATGCTGCTAACAGAGATGATGTTTGCAGCATTTTATTGACAAGGTGGAGGAGTTCTGGTAACAGCATCCTCGGCTGGGAACTGATGGCACCGTTCCAGTCCCAGCTGTAGCCAGAGCTCTGTGCTGTCAGCATGGCCTGGGCTTGCTCCTCAGGAGACTCCCAGGCCAGGAGCGCTCAAGGTACCTCCAGACATCAACTCCCTCCTCATGTGTCAAGTGACAGAAGCTTTGAAAACCAAGGCAAAAAAAGGAGGAAGGAATCACCCCTCCCTAATGAGATCACTGGAGCAGTGCAGAGTCATGGTCCTGCAGGGACGTGCTGGTTATACAACAGGAAGCCAGGCAGAGGATGGGAACAGGCTGGGAAACAGTTCTCTGGTTTACAGCGGCACGGGGGGCTGCCCCCGACCCCCGGCCCTGCAGGCTGCCCAGCGCCATCCCGTGGCATCCCCGCAGCATTCCCACTGCATCCCAGCCTTGGAAGGCTCTGCGTGCCTGGAGCAGCCGCTGCTCCTGCTGCTCCTGCTGCCCCTGCTCAGCGGCTCTCAGTGGGCTGGGGTGTAAGATGTGGGGGTGAGCCAGTCATTATGTGGAGAGCACAAAGGAAAACGGCCGAAATACAAATAAAAAGCAGAATCCCATGGTTTGCCAGCTTCCCCTCAGCCGAAGGGGAAGCAGCTCTGGAGGTAAAGCCTGTCCTAGTGAACAGTCACTCCCTTGGCCCCAGAGTCCTCTCAGCTCAGCTCGTCTCCACATCCCTAAAGGTCATGAGACAGCATCAAATACATCAAATTTCTAATAATGAAACCAAGGGAGGAAAATAAAGCCTGAGTAAAAACTGCTCAGTTCAGGAGCTCCTGGTGATGAGAGGGCACAGGACACATCTCCTGAAAGGGCTGTCAGCCCCTCCTCCCCTGCTGCACTGCTGCAGTGGTGGGGACAGACAGCAGCTGGTCTTGTCCCCACCTCCTGCTCCAGCACATCCTGCTCGTGCCCAAGGTTTCTCCCACTGCCACATGCCTGCTGGGTGGGCACTGCTTCCATGTCAGACCAATTCCTGTTCTCCACTAAGCTAAAATCCTTGGACTAAGCACTCGAACCACGACCTAAACAAGTGCCTTTCCCTCTAAGGAAGAAGCAGTGATCTCATAGCTTAAACATAGCTGGGAGGAAAGCTCTGGGTAATTGTGAAATTACAGGTCAGTGGATTATTGCAGCATTTCCCTCCCCTGATTTCCATCACTCTGTGGAAGGTGAACGTGAAGGGAGAGTGGGCAGCTTTCCCTGCCAGCTGCAACGGCAGCTTGGAGCTGGCAGATCCCTCAGCTCTGACTGCAGAACTCAGCACTAGGTAAAAATGAGTATTAAAAAAAAAAAATGCAGGCACCTGTCCCAGTTTGTGCCTGCTTAGCTATTTTTGATTGGAGACTTATTACCATGTTAAATCCTCCTAAAAGCCTGGTCAGCTCCATTCTCTGAAATGGCTTTTTATAGTAAATCTGAAAGTTAAGCATATGGTTTGCTAAAGTGATAGCAGAAAGCTGCTCTGAAAACTTAACCTGTCATGTACCAGGAAAAAAACCCCACTGTTTTTCCATTTTGCTTTAAATTTTCTCTTTCATCCTTAAGAGAACCTTTAAAAAGTCCTCCAATGATTCAGAATATGTTTCTGAATACCCATGAGGGTCTAAAAAAAGGGGTTGATGGAACCTAAACTATCTGCTAAGTTTTGAGCAAGTCTCCCTTGAGCCCTGCGCTGGCTCTGTCACAGCCTGACACAGGTCACAGACTGTTTGGGAACCCCTTGTCACTACAGAAGAGTTTGCAGAGGCACAAAAACCAGTACAAACTTGTCTTCTCAGTCAATAAATACAAGGCTTCACTCTACAAAGTATTAAACCTTTCACTTCTAAGTAATTCTACCCTTTCTCCATATTTTAAAGGAAGAAAAACTACCATTGCCATCACCTCCAGCACGTGCTTTTTCTTGACTGTGGAATCAAAGATCAAAAAAGCTGTGAAGTTCTGAATGGTCCTCGTGACTGTGGGGATATTGCAGAGATAGGCACACACAGAGAAAGAAGGAATAAAATTTAACCAACCTTTCCCATTGCTTTCCTGTTTCACCAGCTGAAACTTGATATAGGCATGTGAGCACCCAAGCCTGAAAGCATCAATTAAAAAACATTTCAGAAGATACAGAAATGGATGTAATTTCTTCTCTATACAAAGATCGATGGGATTTATAGAAACTAAAAACTTTTTCCTCTTAGAAAAAGCAATAGCTCCATCCCTGACCTCTCTCTGAGCTAAGGGCTCTTCTATTAAATTCATGGCCAGAACTCAAATCTGAGCTTACTGCAGGAAAGAGAGGACCCAAAACATCAGGAGGAAGGAAGGAGATTTACCATGTCATTCTAAAACACTCTGCTGCAAAACTCTGATCAAATTGGGCTGTTTGTTATTTACACCTTTATTTCAGATACAGCAGCAGCATCAAGAAACATAACTGCATGAAAATACATCACAAAACTCTTGTTTACGTTTCTGGTGTGGCTTTGATGTCTGCAGGGGAATCATCCTCTCCCCAGCCTCTCTCCTGACTGCTTTCTGACTGCTCGGATGGAGTGTGGATGCTGCTTTGACACCACTTTTCACTGTCTGCTGCAGATTTTCTGGAAAGACAGAAAAATGACAGTAGCTGAGCTGACATCCTCTGTTCCCTTTTCCCACAGGAGAGCAAAGCTGGCTGCTCCTGGCAAGTGAGAGCAACAACCACCACCTTGTGGCAGTACTTTGCTCTCTCACTCCATGAGTACAAAGTGCTTTGTTCCTCTTCTGCACAGATTGAGAGAGTTCATGTGAAATATATCAGCCTCTGTGGACTCAGGCTCTGATCCCAGCAGCTGCAGGAAACTACTGTGTTATGGTGAAAGCAAGAGATTTAAGATTTCTGAATCCTGATACCTCTGGATAACATTTAAGAGTTTCCCTGACTAAGTCTGATGCATAAACTGAGCTACAGAGTTGGCCAAGGGCGGACAAGCAGCAGGGTGATACCAGATTTACAGGCTGAATTCAGACCTCCCACCATCAGGAAATGAAATACTTAGAAGAAAAGAAATATATTACAATTCTAAAATACCATTTATTCTGTGAGAATTCCAAATCTCCCAAGAGAGCTTTATGGTAACTGAAATGCAATCAGTTTTGGTGTGGAAATTAGAGAATGATGATGCCTGAATAGTTTTGGGATGGGAGGAAGCAATTTGGCCATGAAGGCCAGGGAGGAGAAAGAAGCGTTCATTCCTATTTTTCTGGACAAATAGATCTTGAAAATGTTATAAATCTAAACAAATAGATGAACTTTAAAATATAGGTAAGTCTTCACATACAACAAAAAACTAAAGTATTGCTGGAGTTTGCCCTAGTGAGACTGGATTTGTGAAGACTAAAAATGATCTTCAAAAATCCTTCATGTCCTGGTCTGTCCCATGACAGGTTTAACTGACTGGTGCACTCCCAGAACTAACGCACAGTTTCCGTCAGTGCTTCTCAACTGCAAGATTTTCTTGTAAGAAAACAAAGTATGTGAGAGAGCTCAGCTTGTTTGCTGCTAAGTGATACACACACAGTGCTCAGCCGACCCAGGACAGATCACAGTTACAGTTTAATAGTGCAAAATAATCTTGGCTTGACAGTTTTAGGACAGGAAACAAAGGAAAAGAACATATTTTAAATTGAAACAGCAAGGAAAAATTTATGGAGACAGAATGCAATTTCCTTTGTTGGAATGTGACCAGAGCACCAGGATTAAGGAATCAAGAAACCTATTAAGGCATATGAGGGTATAAAAGTGCACTGCTCTGTGTTAAGAGTGTCTGGGGCATGGGTCAATATTACAGACAGATGAACTCAATGCTCTGCTGCTTTGCTGCCAATTCCAGTGGTTTTCATCCTTGTAAATGGTTTTGCCCCCCAGTACCTGGCCAAGAGTAAAATCCAGCTCACCTGGATTGTGAAGAGTCACCCTGAGAAGACTCCCCTACTCCCAGCAATGGGGCAGGGGTCTCCAGCCTCCTGGCTTTCTGCATGCTGTTCCCAGGGGAAGGTCTCTCCCCACTCAGCCGGTCCTGTAACAGGTTTTCTCTGCTGAGGTTCACATCAGAGTATGGACAGCCAACTAAGCTGTGATAGAGGAACAAAAAAGAGAGAGAGGGGGCAATGAAAGCTTTACAGTCATACAGTCTTCCCTGCCTCAGGCAGAGAAATCCATCACAAACCCAGAAAAAAGGAGGCCACAAACTCTCAGGAGGTGCTGTTACCCAGCTTTAGGTGTGGGAAAGCAGGGGACTACATGGCAGAATTAAAAACCAAAGTCATGTTGTTAAAGAGCCACCTCAGATGACAAGAGCTCATCCTCTGTAACCTGTAATCTGAACAACATTTCATGAATCAACAGAGTTCTGCAACTTTCAGTCTGGAGAATTTAGAGCCCTTTACTACATTAGAAACTACCAGGTCTTCAGACCTCCCACCTGAGATTGCTTTCTTGCTCTTAAAATAATTTACTTGAGAAAAAGCTTCCTCTTCGAAGAGCACACAAGAAATCAAAAAGCAGAGCGCAAAATATGAGTGACCTCTCCTCACTTAGACTTTAACATCCTACCCATGCCCTCTCCTCTTTAACTGTCTCCTTGCATGTTCTTCTTGGGTATATTATTTCACAAAAAGAACTCCTTCAGTACTGCTGGAATGTAGAAACTGGAGTGAATTAATCTGTTTGCATTGCAGCTATCATGATTATAGTGGTATAAACAGAATTTATGATCAAACAGCCTGCTTAGACACAAGAGGGAGCTGCAATTGCAGTTACAACTACCTCCAGAATAACCATCCTGAGATCATTTCAGTGCGGTGCAGTTCCTTGGTGCTGCATTACTATTACTATTATTACTGTTGTTGTTATTATTACTACTATTATATTATTATTATTATTGTTGTTGTTGTTACTGTTATTAACAGCACTCATCCACATACGTGTAATGTGTTCCGTATCGGGGGCCCCGGACATGCCCAATCCCCTGGCAGCCTGGAGTAGGACACGCCTGTCCCACTGCTCCCTCTGGATCTTCAGCACCTGAGAGTAGTAAAAAAAGGAAGATAAACAGATTTGCATGTGAGGAGCAGATTGCACTTAGGAAATTATCCAGTGTAACAACAGCGTGTCCTATATTTACCTAGAGGGACTTGCAGAGCGTGTCCAGTTTTGTCACACCAGCCCACGGGATGGATGTCAGGGCTGTCTGCATCCACCCAGAAATCGTAGTGATGGTCCCAGCCATCAAAATGTATCTGAAAGAAGCAGAAGTCTCAGGGAAAGACACAGATCAGGGCATGACTCAGCTTTTATGTTAACTTCCCCCTTTGTTTCACCTTGCTCAGCTTGAGGCTGATTCATTCAATCTTTCAGATCAATCTTTCAGTCAGGCACAATCATCTCTGTGCTCAGTGTAACTCTTTGTTTTCCTGCATCTGTGTTTTACAGAACAACCAGGTTCTGGTGATACAGTCTGTCACCTGACAGCCCGTGGGGTGCGCTAACACTCAAAGTCAAAGCCATGCAAACACAAATGCTTATTTGTTTTGCTTTCTGTAGATCCCAAAACACCATAAAAGCCAACAAGTTCGGTGAGTTTTGCAGTGAACAAGCTGCAATTTTCTGCTGGATGAAGAGATTGGTAATAGTTAGCGCAGATCCAGGTCAGGTTAACAGAGAATGAGGATCTTTAAACTCCAAACTGGAGTTTAAAGGCTACTGGGTTGTTCATGCAGCGAAGTTTCAATGTATGAATTGAGTATCATGCCACTGTGGACTGGCAAAGCTTGGCTTTTGTTCACAGCAATGAGACTGAGATTCAACCAGATAATGGGGAATGAACTCCACTCCTGCCCATGTCATCATCCTTTGGGAAGGAGACCTGTGGCCATGGAGTCTCCATCAGTGCAGCCTCCACTTCAGCTGGCTCATATCTAGTTCCTCAGAAGCCAAAGCACAATAGATTTGGGCAATATATCTGCATGAAAAGACTAGGTTAAAAAGCATTTATGTGACAAATTTGTACTGGAGAATGACACTGCTTCCCACATGTACCAGGGTTTAAACTGCTTTGGGTTTTCCTTTCCTGGTACGAAAACAACCCAGTCAGGCAGCTTCCCCAGCAGAACACTCATGCTGCCATCAGTCACGGAGATCACACAGAAAATACCAAGAGATGGGACATCACACTGTCAAGTGTCAGTTCAAAACAGTTACATTAGAACAGTAACTAACACCAGGCCAATTCCATCATATTTCAGCAAAACAAAGCAAGAGGAACCATTTCCAGCCAGGCAGGCCTGGACGCCACAGCAGCTGCCAGGCTGTTGATTGCTGCTCCTCGCTCCCAAGGGGTGTTTTCCCTGCACTGCCCACCCCAAGGTTGTCAGCTCTGCACTTGGGAGCAAGGTCATACCTTAACGCGATGGTTGTCTTTGTCAACAATTGTTGCCACTCTCATCAAGATGGGATTTCGTCTGTCCACAGCCTCTAACTTTGTATTAACCTGGAATCCATGAGGAGGACGCTGGAAGAGAGGATTATAAGCAGAATGTGAAAAAACCTTGGAGTTCAGAGCTGGTACCTGCTCTGAATGAAATGTGCTCCAGTTTCCATCCATCCCCTAGCTGCCTTTAGAGTTTTGGGTTATCTCACATGGCAGACTGTTCAGAGGCTAAAATCAGAGTTTCCAAGAGGTTAAAATCAGAGTTCCCAAGAGGACTGAGCTGAGTGTTTGTCATCAGCCCCAAACTGCTGAAGAGGCAGCCTGAGGTGCCTCAGCACAGAGAAGCTGTCCCAGCCAGGGCAAGAGGCCCTTCCCTCACGGACAGGGACCACCACAAGCAGCTCCACTGAGATGGCCTCCCCAGCCTGACAGCAAACCTTCCACACAGCAGGGACACAGCATTCTAGAGAAGAGGAGACTGAGAGGGGAGAGATCTCAACAGTACATATGAATATCTCCAGGGCAGGTGCCAGAGGATGGTGCCAAATTCTCCAGCGGGGCCCAGTGACAGGAAAAGGAGTAATGGCCCTGAACTAAAACACAGGAAGTTCCACCTCAACATGAGGAAGAACTTTCCATGGAGGGTAGCAGAGCACTGGAACAGCTGCCCAGGGAGGGTGTGGAGTCTCCCTCTCCGGTGACATTCCAAACCCACCTAGATGTAGAATTCCAAACCTACCTGTGTCACCTGCTCCTGGTGACTCTGCCTTGGCAGGGGGTTGGAATGAATGATCTTCAGCCTTTCTTCCAACCTGATTATTCTGTGATCTCACACCAGCAAGGACAGTGGCCAGTTCCCCACTTTTCACATCTGAACACACCATTGGGTGAAGTCTCCTTGATTACCCTACATCCTCCCTGGCATCAGCTACAGCTCCTGGCTATCACAGTTACCCTCATTACACAGGTTACTCCTTATGACAACACCTGTGCTGCTCATGAACAACTGCTGGGAGCTGCCATGCTGGGACTCAGAGCAGCTCTGGCCCCGGAGCCTCCCCGTGCAGTGACTCACTCACCCTTTTCCTCAAACCCTGAAGACTTCAGGAAAACTTCAGAATGTCCTTTGACCTGATTTATGCACCCTATGTAACCTCTACGCAACAGACAGCTTTTACCAATTTTTCCACTTATCTGACTGCGAATTCCTCCTCTGACCTCCTCAGCTGGGGGTTATGGATGCTCATTCAAAACATGTCCCTCTTCACTTCTGCACACAGAGGTCAGGATTTTAGCAAGAAATGATAAATTGTCTATTTGAACATGACCAGGTTAATGAAATTATTAAAATCACTCTTCCCTCCCAGTCTTCCTTACCCGTTTTCCTGCCAGTGGCTGGGGGCAGGAAGGAGATGCACTCTTGAGCTAAGGAGTTTAACTCCACCCCTGAAGTCCCTCTTTGGTCATTTCACCTGCACACAGACATCTATCCATGGGCTGTCAGACACTGGACACACCACAAAACAGACAATCTAAACTGCTTTTATTTTCAAGAGCATCTTATTGAACCAGCCAACCTTGTCTGTCCTCCCTGAAGAAGGAGCTGAGTGCTCGAGGTTCAGATCCTGCCCAGAAGAGGAGCCAGGCTCTTTGTTTAAGCCTTGCTGAAGGGTTACTGCCCTTTTGGCAATAGCTTATGAATGTTTTGGAATTGCCAACCCAAGAGCACGGGCTGAAATAGCAATGCTTACATTGGAGCTGCCTCCTGAGTTTTTGGGTGGAGAGGGCAGAAATCCAGACCCAAGACCTGCTATTTGTGCTGATGACCTGTGTCTCCACACTACATAAGATGGCTCTTTAAAATTGTTAAAAGCTAATTCAGTGAGAAATGCCTGTTCTGGCTCTCAACCCGAATTTTTATGTACTGATTTCCTGTAATTGCTAGCTGGAATAATAATAATAATTTTTAAAAAATCAATAGCTTTGCCATTTATTTGCACTTCAGTCCAACCAAGCCAGAAAAATAATGAGGTTTGATCTTGAAAGAGTTCTATTAACTGCTGATATATCAGATACCTTTTCTTTTCTGTCTCATTTTTGAAACACAGTTTTAGATGCTAATTTACACTCTGGAGTTTCATGAGAGCCAGAATTGGTCCTTCTACTCTTCTCTCAAAGCCCGATACCTGAAGGAGCAGAACAATGGCTGCAGAAATGTCTGGAAAACAGGAAAGGAGGCAGACAAGGCAGCTGCATACCCCTTGGGGAAGACACTTCACTTTGGAAGAATCCAAAGAAGAGAGTTCTCCGTACTGAACAGGCTCCCTGTCCTGAGCAAAGCTCTTTTAGGTTCAGGTGACATTTCTCACCACACTTTAGACCCTGAAAATCTGAGGGAAGAAGCCACAATGGCAGAATACCGACGACTTGGGCTGGGAGTTTTAAGTTCACATTTTCCAGCTCTATTGGGATTTTAGGAGCGTGGCTCAAAAAGGCTTAGTCCACCCTTGGGGGCAACAACTGTGTCCCACTGACAGTCCACTCCCGCCCCTCAGCTCCAAGGTGGTCCCCAGCTATGGGAAACCTCAATCCCAGGGATGTTTAGGAGTTCCACTGCGCTGCAGATAACTCCAGTAAAAGCCTTACAGTTCTCTAAAGAGGCAAAAACCTCTTCCACCTCCCTGACACCACCTTGCAGCCTGCACCAACCTCACGTGGACACCTACTGAAGCCTGGCAATTATCAAACCTGTCTAGCTGGATTTTTGCCTCCCTTATCTGAGGCCTCCCCGATTGCTTTTCCTCCTCAGTCCCAAGGACCTTTCCACAAAAATACACAGGAGGGCAGCAGGTATTAACCTACAACTCCCACTTCAGCAAAAGGAACCAAGACAAGTGTCAAGATGGCATGGAAGAGTTTTTAAACATATTGCGAGGTTTAGCAAGGTGAGCCAGCAGCGTGAAAAAAATAAATTTAAAAGTACAGTTATTTTAAAGGTTTTTGGTTTATTTCTGCTCACAGTGAGATTCCAGATAAATACACAGAACTGCAATGAAAGAAACAAAAACTCACAATCCCAAGGTTGAGCGAAGCACCTTCACACTGAGTCTGCAGAGTGGTCTTAGTGCACCCAGGGGTTTGGCAGAGATGCTCTTTCATCTGTTAATACATTTATTTCTGTGGAGGGCACAGCTGGCTCCTCCCCAGAAGGACTAAGATCTATGTTAGCACACATAAACCCTTGATATGAACTTCTCTACCTTAATTCCAGCCTCACCAGCCAGGGAAATACAGATTTGCACAACCACAAGGTGAATTTTAGAAAGGTTTTTAGAACTTCATGTAGAGGGGACACCAGATGACTGCACCCTTTCTCCTCACTGCGCCCTCTGTGAGGCACTTCCCACACTCCTCTAGAAGCCACAGTTACCTGCGTGGACTGAAGGCTCTTCCCTTAAATCTGCTAATGGAGCCAGTGAAGATATTTAGCCAAAAATCCTTTCCAAGCCAGCTTTCCAAAGCATTAAAAAAAAAAAAATCTTGTATTTTGCTGTGTGTTTTTGTATTAGCAGCACTGAGATGATCTTAAACTCAAAGTAAACCAGTTTCACCCTCCTGGCAGAGACAAGGTGAACCATCCTCAAATAAAGCCTCTAGCAAAAAAAAGGGCAGGTAACAACACCTGAGCAAGAATAACCGAAGAGATTCACTCACCAGTTTAAAAGCTCTTGCTGGGGCTGCTAGGGAATTAGTTTCTTCCAAGTATTTCTCCCATGAGAAGGCTTTGGAATCCCTGTATCCTGAAAAAACAGAGAATTAACATTTCTCTAAGAAAATCTCCACATGTATTGTTACAAACAGCAAAAAAGGCAGCTCTGTGACACTGTAATTAGCACTCACAATGGATGGTATTGGAAAGTGGCCTGTTTGCTCCTCCAGCACCCAGAGCAGCTCTGCTAGTTAGCCAGTTTTACACTGGGCTTGAATCCTGACAAGTTCATTTCTGCACAGCTTAATCAATTGTTATTCTCTAGAGAAAACTCCAATTATGAGCTAGTCAGAGGATTCTGTGATGTGCAATGGCATCACTAAATTAATTTCCTGTTTTATTAACTACTCTATATGTGAGTGCCTGTAAGACTGTAGTACCTTCTCCTCTCCTGCTGCCTGTTCACCCAGGCTTGAGTAAACCCAGCAGCCTGGAGAGAATAGACTCCATGGGTGTGCTGCTCTAACAACAGTGGGATGTCTCTCCCTGGCAATTACACTTAAGAAACTGCTTCATTTTTTTCCTCTTTCAGTAATTTTTACCCCCAGGACTGGTTCGTTTTGGCAGGAGGGTGCAGTGACTAAATGCAGAGCACAGTCTGCAAACTGCTGCATTTAAGCCCCTCAGCAGAGAGACCAGAACTAGCTGCAGGTTTTGTTGGGGGCACTGGAAATCCTGATGTGAGCAGAGAACTGCAGAGCCCAGCCCTGCTGAACCTTCCAGAAGCAGGGACAGATGTGGTGCTGCTGAGAGGGAATGTTCACAACCCCTTCTACATCTACAGCAAAGGCACTGAGGCCAATTCCACCCATGCAGAGGGATCGGGCAGTGCTTCCCGCTCCACTGAACCCGGAACACAGCAAATACAGGAATTCTTGCTCCAGGGATGTCAGTCTGACAAATGTCAGGCTTAATTTTTTTATGTTTGCTATTTTTAAGGTGAATGAGAACTTCCAAGGCCTGAAAACAACACTGGTTTCCCTGTACATTCTGTCCTCTCTTATTTGCCAACATTCTCTTCCTTTACCAAATTCCAGTACAGCAGAAAGAGATGTGGCTTCAGTTACTCCTTCATTTCCAGAAATTCTGTCTAGGAAACCATTAGAGCATGGTGCTAATAATGCCAAGGCTGTAGTTCAATCCCTTTATGGGCCATTCACTTAAGGGTTGGACTCAATGATTCTTGTGGGTCTCTCCAACTCAGAGCATTCTGTGATTTCCAGAAATTCCATCTAGGAAATCATGATACAGATCTCTTTTTCTCCCAGCTCACCTTGAAGGAAATGCTGGAAATCCTTCTCATTTTTTAGCTTCTAAAATCAAATTCAATTGTAAATTACCAAACCTTGTTCCATTTCTTGAAAGAACTATGAAACAACATAAATTGCAGTGGCAAAAAGTAGGAACAATAATATTGTTCAGGCAGTAAAGAGTTCTGAAGCAAACCTGGAACTTGCAAATATGTAATTATGTGGAAGATATAGTTTGCAGACTATTTGGCTGAGGCAGGAAGTAAGTCTCACTTGCAACCTACCAGGTGGTGTTGTCAGTGGGGTTCCAGTTTCTTGGCAGTAGCCAACAGGACGGATATATGGGCTGCTCGTTTCACACCTGAATCAAAGAGGGAAAGTTGGCACCAGTCAGATGGAAAGCAAAAAGAAAGGCAGGATTTCAAATGCTGTCTGATAGGCCTTTGCTGGGTGAGCAGATGCTTTCAGTGGGTGTGATCACGGTGTAGAAGACAAGCGCTACCTCGTTAGAATGTGTAACACTGCGTTTTCAAGGCATTCAAGCTGTCCCAAAAGGAAGGGAAATACAAAGAAAAATCTGGCAATGGTTTGGTTGGAAGAGACCCTAAAGCCCATTCTGTTCCACCCCCTGCCACGGGCAGGGACACCTTCCACTATCCCAGGCGGCTCCAAGCCCCATCCAACCTGGCCTTGGGCACTTCCAGGGATCCAGGGGCAGCCACAGCTTCTCTGGGCACCCTGTGCCAGGGCCTCCCCACCCTCCCAGGGAACAACTCTTTCCTGATATCCCATCTAACCCTGCCCTCTGGCAGTGGGAAGCCATTCCCCTCGTTCTGTCACTCCATCCCTTGTCCCAAGTCCCTCTCCGGCTCTCCTGGAGCCCCCCCCAGGTATCACAAGGAGTTTTCTTACCTCCAATGCTTCCCAGCCAGCTCAGGCCACCCCCAAGGGTTCTGCACTGAGCTGCCCAGCACCCAAATGGGAAGGGAACTACTGGGGAACTGGCTCTTTGTGAAAACCCCAAGTAATTATTCAGACGCCTGACAACTGATGTAAGATCCCAACTTTAGAGCCTGCATTTAAAACAAAGCCAGTCTACCTGCAGACATATATCAGCAATAGAATCTTTTACCAGTAGTCGTAGCTCTCATCCCAGTTATCGAAATGGATTAGCAGCCGGTTTTCCACCACGTCCGTGATGGTGGCGACACAAACCAGTGACGGATTCTTCTTGTCCACTGCCTCCAGTTTCATTCCCAGACGAAACCCAGAAGGTGTGACAGGCTGAGGAACAGGACACCAGGAAAGGGAAATGAACCACATTTTTGGTCAAGCCATTGAAATCCCCCTCATTAATTCCTTTGACCCCAAAACCCACACACCAAAACACACTATAGTTATTACCAAGAGGTTTGCAGACAGGATCTACATGAGTTCTGGCAATAACTGTTACTATTGCTAAAAAAGAGCTAATGTGGTTCAAAAAACAGCATTTCCAGGTACATCCACCACTGCAAACCCCCAGGCTAAGACACCTTGCACTGATTTGCTGAGGACAATGGGTATTGCACATCCTGTTTTACTGGTGGAGAAGTTAGGAGAGTCTTCAAGTCACTTCTTCGAAGCAACTGAGTGGGAAGCAGGGCAGAGCTGGGCCCTGATCCTGCTGGGGTCAGTGATTGTCCATGTGCAGCTTCCAATCCATCAGCCCATGGGCTTTGTGTCATCACAGTAACATGAAATGGGACAGAAGATTTCACGGGAACTGAGGTTAACAATCACTGAGAAAGCACCAGTGGGGGAAGGATGACAAATGCTCAAGATCCACAGCCCCATAATGAATCCCACGGCACACATGAGCATGCTGCTGGAAACCAGAAATTATTTTGGAAATGATTAAATTAGAGGAAAGTGACATAAATATCTCAACCGTAGGGGCACAGCAAAACAGACGGTTGTAATATATTTAATAAATGGTTCAGTAAATCTTTTCCTCCAGCATTAAGAAGGAAGGGAAATACAAATTCTTTCCCTGGAAAGTCAGTGACTGGGGAAAGGAAGAAAAATTGTACTAGTTTTCCTTCTTAAAAATAAAACACAGCAGGAAGTAGTTTGCATCTGATTGTACCGTGGTTGTACCTCTGACATGAGCATATTAAAACCACATAAATATTCTGGTCAAAACTCACTTAGCACCAGACCTATTGAAACCCCTTCTATTCCATATCACCACTTACACTGCTGAGGGTCTTAAAAAGGCTTTTTGGAGCTGCTTGAGCTTTGCAGTTCTTCAGATAGGAAGTCCAATTAAATTCTCCCTCCTTGAAACCTAGGAAGAAAGAGAAAAAGATTGTCATGGCCCTGGTACATTCCGGTGGGTTTTTCAGAAATGGAAATTACCTGGAAAAAATATGAACTTTGCATGATAACTGCCCTGCTATGATCTCCAGGGGCTGTGCATTTCAGCTAAACCAGCTCTCTCTTTTTCACCATAATGGCCAATCATTAATATCAACCTTCAAATGTTTCTGGGAAATTGAATGCAAGGAAGAACTGAATGCAGGAAAGAAGCAAGTTCTGAAGCACAGAGAGACATCCAATCCAGAGTTTCTAATTTGACTAACAACATCAGTCTCTGGGAATATCAAAGAGAAGATACTTTGCTCTTTTGTGAGTCACTGTGTTAGTTAAATCTCTTCCCTTTAGCCCCTCAGACTGAGTTCCACTACAAAATCACACTGAAAAATGAAATAAGCTGAGCCAGGACATCTAGTTCTTAGCAGAATTTATGGTTTCCTGTACACCACTCTACTTTCTTGCATACCTTTAGGAGGCAGCAGCTTATGGCTTGTTTTTTCACACCAGCCCACAGGATGGATGTCTGAGGAATCAGCATTAGCCCAGAAGTCGTAGCACTCTGGGTAACCATCAAAGTGCAGTCGCATCCTGTACCCCTGGACCTAGAGTGAGAGAAGCTCTGATTATCCCAAAAGGTCACAGAGAAGAAAGAAAATCACTAATAAAACACTCCCTCATATTTGCACTTACAGAGAAAGTAACTTAAGATCTCATTTATTTCTCAGAAACTCCAGTTGTATTTTAACTCATTTGCTCTCCCAGTTTCCATGCTCCTCTTTCCCCACTTCAAAAAGCTGGAAACAGAACTAGTCAGTGGAAGCTCCCTGAGCTCCTGCTCCATGCCATGCTCACGTTCCTGGGGTACAAAAGCAGCCCCAGAACTTTTATGCCTATACCAGCTCAACCCAGATTTCACATAACTGAAGCTGCATAAAAGCATTCTGACTTGTTTATATTTACTAAGTCTTAGGGCCTCATTGCATTGCTCTTTTTCATATTTGTTCACTACAGGCAATTAATAGGTTTGCTATTCTTAGTTACAAGTGCAAAAATCTGCCAGAAGGATTTCAGGCAAAGATCCTTAATCACATAATACCATTCCTTCAGTGTCACCTTGAACTCGTACCATTAATTAACAAACTAAAGTACTATTACTCTTATGTTTCTACCTTTTATTGAAAAAAAAATTCTAGATGTACATGGGACTTTTGGAATCAAAGACAAGAAAAGCAACTACCTCAGCCACCGTGAGAACACAGAATCGAGAGGGGTGTTCAGGATCCACCCCTTCCAATTTCATTCCAACTTTAAATCCATTTCGGCCTTGTGGGAATGATTGATACTGTGAGGAGGAAAGACACATTTGGTTTTAATTCCTAAAGACAAAATCTATTGCAGAGCAGTCATCAGATACTTAAGTCTTCAAATTTTTATATTTCAGGCTCCAAATGTTCGACTCAGAGAAGAAAATCCCACCCCAAGTGATTGCTGCTCCAACAGACAGGTGCAGGCTCAGGGATCAGTAACAGCACCATCACTGTATTTCACATTTACTTGTTATTCTAATTAATCTCTCAAAAACACTGAACTTTTGCAACTACCTATGAACATATCTTTGAGCAGATGCAGAAATGAGCTCTTCTCAAACACAAAAGAATCCCCTTCCCAGCTCAACGCAGAACCAAAGAGCTGGGAAAGCTACAGTCACTTTGTGTCAGTCTAGACTCTCCCCAAAGGTAACCTGTCACCTTCAAATGGTGAAAGGGACAAGGCTGGCCTGATCTGCAGCCCAGTTTTACAGCTATTCCAGAAAGCATTTTGTTTTTCATTTATCTGCAGTCTCAATCCAAGTGAAACAGTTGAAATATAGCAAAAGTTTAAAAGCACCCTGAACTGGGATTGCAAATGACCCAGCGCAGGACCAGACCTTCCTTTTAAGCTCTCTCTGGAAGGACCAACAGCCCTGGGCTCCGAAAAACCCAGTGGGAGCTGCACATTTAACTGGGGTGCAGAGGCAGCTTCACCAAGGCTGAACTCATCCTCTGGCACCTCCATGTGACTGACACAACACCCACCCTCGCTCCTGGCACTCACTGAGTGAATCTACACCACTCCTTGAGCCAAGAGACTCACGGTTTCCCACAAGGACAGGCTGGGAGGGCTCTGTACAACCGACCCAGGACATGTGACAGACATCAGGATGTCCCTCTCCAGCCATCCTTGGAAGTTGCCTAACAGCCTACTAGTCCACAGCAGAGCAGATCCAAACAGCTGCTGCTTGTTTGTGAGATTCAACCAGCATTTTTTACACCCTGGTTTGGGATGAGACTCCCAGGGCAAATGCCTGTTTTCCTGGGCAGAAAACAAACATTTACTGCCTGCTTGTACCAAAACAACTCAGAAATACGAGTGCTGGCTTGAGGGTGGTCTCCAGTCCCACCTCCACCGAGCTGGTAATCCTGGGATTACCAGTAATCCTGTGATGTTTCCCAAGAAAAACAGAGCAAGAGAGTGAAAAAAGCTGCCAACCTCTCTGAACAGCTTTTGGGGAGCAGCTGGCATCTGTTCCTCTTCCAAGTAGGAAGACCAGTTCCATACCTTCTTCTTTCCAGGAAGCACTAGTTTATCAAAAACAACGAGAAAATGAATGTTTCTCTCTGATGCCTCCTGCTCTGCTTCTCCTCCTCTCTTCTCCTTCTCGTCCCACGTTTGCTGTGGCACCCCAGAAGAGGCAGTGTTACTCAACTTTTGAGGAAAGGTAAGAATTCCAGCAATAGGAAAACCGTGCTCATTCCTCAGGAAACGAACATTTATTGTATCACACACAGGTCTAACGAACTGTGGCACCCGGACTGCTGGCAAGCTGCCCAAGGAAAGGTGCCACGGGAAAGTCTGGACAAGACAGAATAACTAAAAATTGTGGGAATTAATTCCTCCTCCTGACATTTCACAGAGGAATAAGGGGTTAAATATAAACAAACAGGCAGCACAGAGAGGCATATAATTGCAGCTAAAATAAGCCTAAAATAAAATAAATGAAAAACCAAGTGAATTTTTGCTCAGTTCACAAGATTTTTTTAATATATACACACACATATATTTATAACCTCCTAATAACACAATGCATCTACAAGAGAGGCAGCTCCCAGATCATGAAAACAACTTGGATTCATTCTGGTAGAACCACAGTCATATACACAGAAAATTACACTCTAAATGTATATTAAAACTCTCCCCCCAGTTACATACTGACTGATTTAAGGTACATAATACATTTAACTCATAGTCTAGAATCAATCACATTGTTTACAATTTGTTTTCTACTTAGCACTGTAGGCTGTGGCTGAAGCTCTCCAAAGTCAATGGAAAAAAGTCTTACTGTCTTCAGTGAGCTCTGGATGAAGCCGACTCCTTCCAGATCCTCACCCTGTACCCACCACGCAGGCAAATCCAGGATATTCCTGCTAATACACCTCTGAAGCTGACTGGTAAGAGGGTTATGTACCTAATAAGCTGTTCTGAATGTGAAATGAGCTCTCCTGTCCTTTCTTCTTCTATTATTATTCACTTTATAATAGCTACTAAAAAAAATCTATAAACATTAAAGAAAAAAGACTATGAGCTTAGCTCACCTTGTTTTATTGGTTTAGTGTTTCTGCGGCTTTTCATATTATTTGATTTATTCTTCTCCTAGACACAGATACGTTAAAAAGAAGTTTAGCAAGATTGTTTTTCCCTCCCTCTGATCATCTCACAATGCAGGTACAACACAGATGTAACAGGTAACTAACAGGACTATTAGCCAGCATTGCTGTCTCTTTAACAACCCTGCAAGAACATCAGGAGGGAATGTTACACAGATAATGCTGATCCTGGTATCCCAAAGTGCTTCACAAGTTATTTAACATATGCTACTGAAGTTCATTTAAATGCGCTGCTAAAGAGCAGTACAGGACCAAAATCTCCATTACAATACAGAGGATTTGCTTTCTGCAATGCAGGATTTGCTGCTCACGTCAGCAGCCTGACTGGAACACTCCTTTTTCTTTTCCCTTTCTTACGTCCATCTATGCCAGGGAATGGATACAGGGGGAAAAATGGAATTTATGAAGCCCTGAAGGAAGCAGAAGCTTCAAGTAACTCCTGTCATAGATGAGCACCACAGACAAGGTGGTCTCCCTGTGTCACACTCCAAGCCTGACTGTCATTCCCATTTCTTCAGTGTGTTAGCGAACTCAGGTTTGATTCCTCCGCATTTCTCAAAGCAAACCAAAAAAAGGCAAAATGTGCCATACAAAGCTGCCTGCCAAACATTCCCCAGAAGGGACAGGAGGGCAGTTTCTAATGAGGATGAGGAGAAGGGGGAAGAGAGACTGCAGGGACTTCTGAAAACATCCATCCCTTAAAACATCTCACCCACATCCCAGAGAAAAGCCGAGCAAGGCAAGGTGTTAAATTGCTCATGACAGCAGAGGCTGCAGCTTTATCGCCCACAAACACCCACCCCAGAGGCTCTGCCACACAGAACGCTGCATTATGTGAATAAACATAAAATGGCTCAGAGAGACACTGATGGGTGGGAGCAGAGCACAGTGGGGCACAAAGGGCCCCAAGAGGGACTCAGGGGCCGCAGAAAACTGAAGGAAAGCTCAGCTCAGGACTGAGGTATTGCTATTTATGCACCACTAATACAGGCTTCTGGCGGTGCAGTGAGAGTACGTGCAAGCCTGTAATGAAACCCACACAAACCCTGTGGTTTGACACCGATCTTCAACATCACACAACAGTATTTGAGTGTATTCTGGAGACATGTGCTGTTATTACTGTGAACTCCTGATTTTCACTTCACCTGAGCTATTCATCCACCCCTGTGACTCCTCAAAAGAGATATTCCCATCACTGATGTAAATCAGGGTCAGACCCAGACCATTCCCTGGGTACAGAACAACCTCCCGCAGCCCAGTCTGCGCTGCAGAAGGAACTCTGAGACAAACAACTGCCCCTGCTTTTCACAGCTCTCTTTAGAGGAAGTACGTGCTGCCTCATTTACCTCATCCTCATATGCATTTTCCTCCTCATCCTCCGAATCCAGAGGCAATCTTCTCTTCCTCCGGAGACGTCTGACAGGTCTGCCAGCCTCAGCCACCTGACAGCCACTGCTGATAGTAAGATCTCAATTATTTCCCATTTCTGCAATCATCTGGAATGTCTCTGATACCATTAAACATCCAAAATTAAAAACAATATAAAATTAAAAGTGCAACAATATTCCTGCACTGTTCCCAGTGTCTCTGAACCTCTTGGAATGAGGAAGCCTGGGCTGAGGACCTGAAGAAATGAATGGTGTCTGCAGGATTTCCTGGATATAGAACTGTAACACTTGGTCTGACAGGTTCATTCCACTCACAGCAACATCATGTCCCCTTTGAATGCTTTCAAACAAAAAATGGGGAAAATCTGGGATTTCTGTACCTCTCCCTGTGCTGCTGGGAGCCCGTTTGAGCACAAATCTTTCCATTTTCAAAGCAATCCATTTGCTGACAGGTTTGGGAATTGGAGCAGGGCACGGCTTGTCGGGGCACTGCAGAAGCAAAGAAAAAGACAACTATTAAGTTAAAATGTTAAAACACCTTTCAGGCAATTAGTTCTAGAAAAGTCCTCTACAAATTTTCATTAACTGACACTCAGTATCCCATTGTGAGGGAAGTAATTATCATCTGTGTGCTGCCACACCACCTCAGTAGAAAACCCCCTTTTATTTGTAATGATTTAATTTTGGAACACTGGTCTCCAATAGTACTCTCAAGCACATCTTGGTGGACTTAATGATCTTAAAGGTCTTTTCCAACCTTAATGACTCAGTGACACTATCTGTGAGGTAGCTCTGCTGAAACAGTAACTTAACCAAAGAAAACTGGTGATTTACAAAGTAAGTGATGCTGAACAGCCTGAAGGGCTGACCCCAGGGAAGAATGACCACTTGCAGCTGTTTGCGGAGAACTGTCGCCCACGGGATGGACTCACGTTGGAGAAGTTCATGAAAAACTGTCTCCCACGGGAGGAATTCCCTGCTGGAGCAGGGAAGGACTCTGACTCCTCTCCCTCAGCAAGGACAGAAACAACCTGTGGAGAACTGACCATAACCCCCATTCACATCTCCCTGTGCCACTGAGGGGACGAGGGAGAGCTGGGAAGGAGGAAGGGGTTCGACAGCCATCCCTGCTCCAGCACAGCCCTGCACACACACAGCCTGTCCGGCTAACGACATCACCGGAAATCCAGATGCAGAACTAGAAAACCCCTCCAGACACACACGGGGCAGCTCCGGAAAAGGAATGGCAGACTTCAGAGATTCATCCTCGGAGCTTAAAACACAGGCCATGAAGGAACACCTTATTGATCCAGATAAAATTATTAAAGTGTGTTAAATAGTGTCACTGTGCGTCTTTTATTACTCTTGACCTGCAAATGCAACCAAGCATCAAAAAAACCAAAACCAAACAAAAAACCAAAAAACCAACAAAAAAACCAAACCAAAACAAAAAACCCCCCACTAAACTAAAAAAACACCTTTCTGATGAGAAAATAGCTACAAAGATTACTCACTCCTTGATCTTCTTTACTGTCTGCATTGTGGAGCTACCGAACTCCAGAATGAAAGAGGCAAGTCAAAGGCGCTTACATTTCCAAGCTCTTCTCCAAAGCTCAAAGCTTTTATTCCAAGCACTTCATTAATCTGAGATCTTTTCTCAGCCATCTGCACTTCCCTGAAACCCCAGTCTGAAAGTATTTGCTTCACTCTGAAGCAGGGCTCCTTGTTGAGTGGAGAAGCCCCCTCTGTCTTCTACTCCTGCGTGCTTCCTGGCCTAGGGATCCTGCCTCCAGCACCCTATCAAAGCTTCGTCCCAAATGTTCTTCCCTCTCTTTGTCTAAAGCTTGTATTTCTTAAAGCTTCAAAGATGCTGGACTTGCTTCCGAAAGGCTCACGTCCTTCTCTGCAGCCCCAAGGAGACAGAACATCATTTTCATTTCAACACAAAGAGAAACATCCCATTCCGAAGAAATGATAATTCTAAGTGGACTCAGCTTCCTGCAGGATTCCATCCTGTTCACTTCCTTCAAACACTTTAGGAGCAGCAGCATCCCAGTGCAGATTCCAGGGGCTGAGGCTGATGGGACAGCTCAGTGCCATGGCAGAAAGCCAGTGGAAGGAGATCTCCAAGCTCCCTGTGCTGCTCCAGACAGAGTTCCCATGCCCGGGAGCTGGGAAGGTGCCCATGGCACTGCAGGAGCAGAGATCTCCGGGGCAGTGACACTCCTGCACACAAATGAACAGTTCTGGTTCTGCCCAAACCAGCGCAGACAGAGGCTCCCTCCTGCCATAATCTCACAATGCACCTGTGGCCAGGTGAGCCGGGGAGGCCCAACCCCAATCCCAGAACACATAAATTTGTATTAGAAAAACAACGAGCATCTTTACTAACAGCCTCTGATCTGAGGGTGAGGCCTGGCTGATCATGGGGGCAATCTGCAGTTTCATCCCACAGCTCTTATCCCTCATTCCTAAATTCTGGAATGCAGAATTTCCTATCAGGACTGCATCTTCCTTTACACAACAGAGCTCAATAGAGCAGGTTTGCTAATACGAAATCCACATAAACCCTCCAGAAATAATCTGTCCTTCCAGAGATGTTCTTGAATGGAATTAAGGAAAAACGTATTTTGTGCATGCAAGAACTGGAATATAGCGGGGG
>VZTG01006025.1:261796-290342 GCA_013397845.1 Melanocharis versteri
GTATGGGGTACTGGGTGTGTGGTGCTGGGATACGGGGTACTGGGGTATGGGGTACTGGGATACGGGGTACTGGGTATGCGGTACTGGGGTACTGGGATATGGGGTACTGGGACGGGAAGGACATAGGACAGAACTGGCACTGGTATGGGGATGTGCTGGGGTAGGGCTGGCACTGGGACGGGGCTGGCACTGGGGTAGGCATGAACTGGGACAGAGCTGNCATGCAGCACAATTGGAGGGCTTGAGGAAAGGCTGAAATAGATTAAGAATTACAGAAAATATGGGACAAAGGGCACAGTGTGTGGGGAAGAAGAACTGACACCGCAACTCAGGAATCACCTTGTTCTTTCACAGAGAGACTATAAATGCCCAGAGTAATCACTGCTGTATGTCGATCTGGTTTTGATCCAGTTTACCTATATTTTCTTGATATTCATATCGTGCAATTCTGAGAATGGGATTTAGACCTCCAGAACACTTTCCTGAGAAGAGATGAGGTGTGGACTGGCACATGGACACTCCACACTTTATTCTCTCACAACACTCACTGTGGGATTGTTGGGGTGTCCTGTGCCAGGAGTTGGACTTGATGATCCCTGTGGGATATTCCATGATTTTATGATCTCCATCACCACCCTGAGAAAATCTGATCCCACATCCCAGTGTCAGGCTTGCAGCATGTGTCATCTCTCAAAAAACACTTGCACTCATGAAGAGGACAAGGGGGCTACACTGAAGTTTCACCCTCAAATCCACACCCCCCAATGCCAGTGAAAGGTATCGTCAAACTCAGAAGCATCTGCACTAAAAGCGTTGCATGAAGACAGAAGTGAGATAAGGGCCAGCCAGACCTTCTCCTGTAGATAAACCAACACAATTTTAAGCACATTTTAAAGTTAGACTGCAGACACTGCCTTAAATAAATTCAAGACGCTACTTTTAAAAATCAGTGTAAAGCCTTAACATTTCAGTAAATAAAGAATTGGTGACAAAATTGCTGACAAACAGCATGGCTGAGGCAAGGAAAACACACCCTGGGTCCTGAGGAGTCAGTGGGGCAGGAATGGTCTGCAGAGCACATCTGGCTGTACCCACTCACCCTCCTGCAACTTGCTCATTACGGCAATGAAACCCCTGGAGACAGAATAAATCACCTCTGGCCAAGACAAACGGAGCTGGCCTTGCACAACCTGCCCAGCAGTTGTACCCAGCTGCCCTCAGCAGCTCAAATTCGGCTCTGATTCCACCCCGACACTCACGGGGCATTACAATTCATTTCACACACGTCCAGCTTTAATGGGATTACTTGCACTATAAGGTGCAATCAATTTTAGGGCAAAACTAGTGCACAGAGGCCAAAAACGTCCTCTGTTTTAATTGCATCTGTAATTACTTCGTAAGACTGCAATCCAGCAAACTACCCTGGGGAGTCCTATTAATCACTATTACATATCTCCCATGGCCAAGCAGGAATACTCGCTCAGGAAAAGACTGTTACCATCCTCAAAAATGTATAATCTGAGTAGATTATGTGAGGAATTGACATAATTTACATAAAGTGAGGAAGCAAAACGCTGATGAGACCATGTCAGACTGTTCTTAATTGCTGTGTAGGAACGAAAGTTTGAAGCATGAAATCTCTGTTTTCCCTCCTTTTTACTTCTGTTTTACTATATAATAAAACACAAACCAGAAAGGTCTTTTACAACTTGACACAAAATATCAGAGCTCTTTATCCCTTAATCCCAGTTACAGGCCATTTTTAAAATTTATCTGGGCAGTAATTGAATAAATTAAATGTTTTCATAGTATAAATCTAATCCGATTCCTTGCGGCACCAGGAGTCCATAAAACTGTCCTAATCCCCTTCTCCTGACACCAAACATCACTCAGCTTGTCCTACACCAATCCCCGCCCACAGTCGATCGATACTTTTGAAGGATTNTTCAGCAAAGCACATCTGCCCTCACACCTCACCTGTGGCACATGGTGAGTGATGCTAATTAGGAAAAAGAGGGTTTGGTCAGATCTCTGCTGGCTTTGGCTGGTAATTGATTCCACATGCAGGAGCATATAGCTGCTCGCCTCCCTTAACAAGGACCCACTTGGTCACTTTCCCCCCAAGTCTCCTATCAAATTTTTCATCCCACTGTGTCTCCTTCTTCCTGCTCTTCTGCCCATGCAGCACAATTGGAGGGCTTGAGGAAAGGCTGAAATAGATTAAGAATTACAGAAAATATGGGACAAAGGGCACAGTGTGTGGGGAAGAAGAACTGACACCGCAACTCAGGAATCACCTTGTTCTTTCACAGAGAGACTATAAATGCCCAGAGTAATCACTGCTGTATGTCGATCTGGTTTTGATCCAGTTTACCTATATTTTCTTGATATTCATATCGTGCAATTCTGAGAATGGGATTTAGACCTCCAGAACACTTTCCTGAGAAGAGATGAGGTGTGGACTGGCACATGGACACTCCACACTTTATTCTCTCACAACACTCACTGTGGGATTGTTGGGGTGTCCTGTGCCAGGAGTTGGACTTGATGATCCCTGTGGGATATTCCATGATTTTATGATCTCCATCACCACCCTGAGAAAATCTGATCCCACATCCCAGTGTCAGGCTTGCAGCATGTGTCATCTCTCAAAAAACACTTGCACTCATGAAGAGGACAAGGGGGCTACACTGAAGTTTCACCCTCAAATCCACACCCCCCAATGCCAGTGAAAGGTATCGTCAAACTCAGAAGCATCTGCACTAAAAGCGTTGCATGAAGACAGAAGTGAGATAAGGGCCAGCCAGACCTTCTCCTGTAGATAAACCAACACAATTTTAAGCACATTTTAAAGTTAGACTGCAGACACTGCCTTAAATAAATTCAAGACGCTACTTTTAAAAATCAGTGTAAAGCCTTAACATTTCAGTAAATAAAGAATTGGTGACAAAATTGCTGACAAACAGCATGGCTGAGGCAAGGAAAACACACCCTGGGTCCTGAGGAGTCAGTGGGGCAGGAATGGTCTGCAGAGCACATCTGGCTGTACCCACTCACCCTCCTGCAACTTGCTCATTACGGCAATGAAACCCCTGGAGACAGAATAAATCACCTCTGGCCAAGACAAACGGAGCTGGCCTTGCACAACCTGCCCAGCAGTTGTACCCAGCTGCCCTCAGCAGCTCAAATTCGGCTCTGATTCCACCCCGACACTCACGGGGCATTACAATTCATTTCACACACGTCCAGCTTTAATGGGATTACTTGCACTATAAGGTGCAATCAATTTTAGGGCAAAACTAGTGCACAGAGGCCAAAAACGTCCTCTGTTTTAATTGCATCTGTAATTACTTCGTAAGACTGCAATCCAGCAAACTACCCTGGGGAGTCCTATTAATCACTATTACATATCTCCCATGGCCAAGCAGGAATACTCGCTCAGGAAAAGACTGTTACCATCCTCAAAAATGTATAATCTGAGTAGATTATGTGAGGAATTGACATAATTTACATAAAGTGAGGAAGCAAAACGCTGATGAGACCATGTCAGACTGTTCTTAATTGCTGTGTAGGAACGAAAGTTTGAAGCATGAAATCTCTGTTTTCCCTCCTTTTTACTTCTGTTTTACTATATAATAAAACACAAACCAGAAAGGTCTTTTACAACTTGACACAAAATATCAGAGCTCTTTATCCCTTAATCCCAGTTACAGGCCATTTTTAAAATTTATCTGGGCAGTAATTGAATAAATTAAATGTTTTCATAGTATAAATCTAATCCGATTCCTTGCGGCACCAGGAGTCCATAAAACTGTCCTAATCCCCTTCTCCTGACACCAAACATCACTCAGCTTGTCCTACACCAATCCCCGCCCACAGTCGATCGATACTTTTGAAGGATTATATTTATCCCTCCATTTATTCAGCACCGACTTCCCCTCTCAAAATCCCCACTCCATTAGTTCTGCACTTTGAATTTGCTGCCAGAAAGTTTGATGGTTTTCTCTTTTTGTTTTTTCCTGTCTTGTAAAATCTCTGTTTTCAAACTAAAATCTTTCTGGTTTTGGGGAAGTCTCCAAGAACAGTTTCTACTGCACCGGATTTATATGTTTGCTAATATTTTTGAGTTGTCACAGTCCCGAGGAGTTTCACCGGAGCGGCGCCCAGGCGGGATAACCCCGATTTTCTCCACCACTTCTTGCGTCAAAATTGGGCAAACACCACCTCAGGAACTGTAAATACTTTATGACTGTGCGAAGAACTTAAGCCCGCGTTCTGCCCGCGCCCATCGCCGGGTTTGCGGTGTTTTTCCCCTTTTGGGGGGTTTAAACGCGCTTTCCCCCCGCGGGGGCCGCGGCAGCTCCAGCCCTGCGGCGCCATTTGCGCTCCCGGCGCCCCCCCCCCNCACTGGTATGGGGATGTGCTGGGGTAGGGCTGGCACTGGGACGGGGCTGGCACTGGGGTAGGCATGAACTGGGACAGAGCTGGCACTGGGAGGGGGCAGTGTGAGTGTGAGGGACTGGCACTGGGATAGGCATGAACTGGGACAGAGCTGGCACTGGGAGGGGGCAGTGTGGGTGTGAGGGGCACAGCCCCACTGCCGGTGCTGCTCCCTGAGCCGGCCGGGTGAAGCCTGGGCACGGCCGTGGGCGTTGGGGCGCATTCATGGCTGAGATGCGGATTTATTCGGGAAGGGAAGCTGTAAATCGCCATTGCTGCCGGCATCCAGCAAATCAAGACCACAGCGTCCCGCTGCCTCCCGCGCCCAGGAGTAACAGAGGATATTGCCCCCTCTTCTCTGCATTAGTTAAACTTGTTTGTCTTCTCATCTGGGAATGTTATTTTCCTTTGTATTTGAATTTTGGAACAATAAAAGAGGTGGGGGTAGGATTTTTTTAATGACGCATCGGGGGTTTTCCGCCACGGTGAGCGAGGAAGGAGCACAAGCAGGCCCCAAGCTGTGACAGCTTAAATGGAATGGGATTTCGGGAAAATAATAAATGAGATTTGCAATGGCTCATTTGAAATACACATCACAATACTCTTCATCCCTCGAGCGAGGCACATAAAATACTCTTTAGAATCTTTAAATTTAGTCAGAAAACAAATACATTTCTCACCTCATCTGTGCCAGCAAGTTCTAGCTAAAGTGCAAGTCCTGCAGATGCTTGCAGCCAGTGTTGAAGCATTTGGTGGGTCCAGGTTTACAGGGGTGTTGGAGTTAAAGAATTTTACAAGTAATTGAACCATCCATATTTATTTAGACTCTTAATTTGGTTTTAATTGTTGTAAGTTTTGTTGAGAGATCCCCATCTTGGGGCTTCTTGCCCTTTTATCTCGCTGCTCTACTGATTGTTTTGCCAGAACCTGCACTGTGCCCACCACATGCATTCCTGCCTTCCCTCCCCAGAACTCACCTCCAAGGTGCGTTTGCCCCATAAGACAGGTACCCCAACCCTAAATCAGATTTGGGGCTGTTTTTCAGCGCATTCTGGGTAGATACTTCCAGCCTAAAGCTGAGTCCTCACTTTGTATTTAATTATTCACACAGAAATGTTACTTGGGAATATTGAAGAATTACTGCAGACATTCCATTGATCTACCTCTCTGGCCATGTAATATAATTATCATTGTCGATATATTATTACCATTGCCCTGGCTTCACACCTGCTGCCAGGCAGATCCCTGCAGTTTCAGGAGACCAAGACTGCAGCAACTCCAAGCTGGGAAAGGCAAAATGCCCACACCAGGGAGCCATGTGAGCTGCAGGTTTTGATGCAAAACATACACTTTAATGCAAAATTAATGGGGGAGACACACTCAGCGATGTTCATGGGACAGAAATGAACATTAAATGATGCAGCAGAGCCCAGCTGAGGTGTGTGCCTGGCCCTGCCCATGGAATCGCTGTTGTGGGGGCGCTCCCAATGCTTCACACTAATTATTAGCAGTGAGACGTCCCAGAGTGTCCATTCCCTGGGAATTCCTGCTCCAACACTCCAACCCACACATGTGGTGGTTGGGGAGGATGAGCCCGTCCCAAAGTCTGTCCCTGCTCTGGGCAGTAAAGCACCAGTGCTCCTGCAAAGGGGTGGTGTGTCCAAACCCTGCACTGCACACCCAGGAATTGCCATTGCTCCAGCTGCTCACACATGAAGGATTTTTGGCTTTCCCTCTTCTTACTGCACGCAGTGACAACCTCCACCTCAGACAAGTTTCCCACATATCTCCCTCCAAAGGCCTGTCCTCAGCTATTTAAGGAACAGATGCTTCTCCCAAAGGGCTCACTGAAACCTGGCTTGGTCATTAGGAACAGAGTTGCCAGACAGCAGAAGCTGGAGTCACTTTTTAGTTTTTGCCTAGACTGTATAATTTGCAGATTTTCTTAAAAGTATTTTTCAGTTAATTATCCCCTATTAGCAAACATCTTGCCTTGGCTGGTTTGCTTCTGTACTAAGATTAAGCAGCAAAAAGGATTAAAAATGTCATTATGAGAGTCTAAGATGTTAAAGCTCTAAATACATATAACTGGAAAAGCCTTTTCCTTCTGAAGAAATTAAATATCGCTTCCACAAAGCTTTCTCATGCTGCCGTGGTAATTTGACATTTGATAAAGTCTGAGGCACTCGCCAAGCCCTGACCCCTCTCAAAGTGTGGGGAAATATTTTGTGTTGAAAGCAACTCTGATGATCTATTACCCCTTCATCTTTTTAATATGGCAGGACAAGTTCCAAATGATCAAATTATACGGAATTACTTGCACGTATGAAGCGACTCTCACTGGAGAGCCACTGCCATCAGTTGTGAGCAGTTTGGAATTGGCTAAAGGAAAGTTTTAGGGGAAGCTGTAACTAACGTTTTTATTCCAGACCAAGAACTCACAAAATACGTTTTGCCTTCTCTTTTTCAGACTGTTGCTTGCAGGCAGAAAAGGTGCTGGAGATGCCACTTCATTCAAAGCCAATTGTGCAGGAGGAGGGCTTGTGGGAAGTTCAGTCTGAGCAATTTCCAAATGGCCCAAGTCTAAATTTGGGATATTATTCAGGAACACCCACACACCAACAAAACTCTTGCTAGAAGCTGCCCTCCCTTCTCCCCAGGTCCCCAGGGATGCTGGGGACATGCCACGGAACAGCCGCCACCACACCCTCTGTGCTTCCAAGCCCAGACGCATATCCTGAGCTTTTTCTTTTATGAAGGCTCCTCCCAAGCACAGGTGTTTTATTAGGAGGAAAAACTCCTGGAAATTATGCTGGAGAAATAAGTTCTTTATCTGGACTGTATTCAAGTGTTATGCCTACACTGAATGTGAAGTGACTTTCTGAATTAAGAACCTTTTCTCTGTGAGTGACTGTCTACAAATTCAGGCTTACCTTGATCAACAGAAACGCTGACAATCACAACACAGCACAACGTAACCAAATATCATCAAGCAAAAATAGTCTTTATTCAAATTTCATGGAAACGGGAATCACTGTACTTTGCAAGACAGGGAAAAATAAAATTAAAAAATTTAATATAAAACAAGGATATTGTCACAATACCAGATTATGGAACTATAGTTCTTTTCCCTATAGATTACTGCAAGTACCTCTATTTTTTTTTCCTTTCGACTGTGCTATTCACAACTTTGTAAGTCCAAAAAATATGGAACAAAAGTAGTATGAAACTTAAGACTTAGCACTTCCACTAAATGGCAGACATCAAAGGGCATCAATCGAGGGCAAAGACTTGAATCCGTCACACCTACCTATCAGTCATCACTGCAATCCCGTAAACCCACCAGGGCACAGTGCTCATTCCCTGCAAGGCTCTCCCTGGAAAACAGGGCAATCTGGGGGCTCGAGGAAAAGCTGTATGTAAAGGGAGCCTTTCTATCGGATAGAAAATGAGTGGAGCAGCCTCACGCCAGAGAGCGCTACAGGGAGAGCGCGCTGCAGTTAATGACAGACAGACCATCAGGTTGTTAAAAATACACAGCATCGACAGGGTTTCTACTTCAATCACTTGGTTACAGCTACTAAACATGTACAAAAGACTTTTCCAACCATTCCAAGTGGGGTTGCAGCAAGGTTAGGATCTGGAGCGGGACCTTGACCGCGACCGGGAGTGTGACCTAGAGGCAGACCTAGACCTGGACTTGGACTGGGACTTCGGCTTTGAAACAGATTTGGACCTGGAACGAGAATCTGATTTGACATTTGGTTTGGACTTGGAAATGGACCTAGACCTGGAGCGGGACACTGCATCCTCTCCCTCGCCTTTTGCCTCCTTTTTGTCCGACTCGGATTTGAGCTGCTCCTTTTCTTTGGAGCCTGACCTGGACCGCTCGTGGCTGTCCTTCCTTCTCTTCTTGCTGCTGCCTTTGCTGTCTCGCTTGCTGCGCCTCTTGCTTTTCTCACTCTTGCTGCGGCTCCGGCTTCTACTTCTGCTGTCATCCCTGCTCCTCTTCCTACTTTTCCTTTTATCTTTGCTGTGACTCCTGCTCCTACTCTCATCCCTGCTTTTGCTCCTGCTTCTAGCCTTGCTAATGCTCTTCTCCCTGTCTTTGCTCCTACTCTTCTCCTTGCTTCTGCTCCTCACGCTCTCCTTTGCCTCTCCCCTGTCCTTACTCTCACTCCTGCTCCTGCTCTTTTCCTTGCTGTGGCTCCTGCTCTTGCCTTTCTCATCGCTGTTATGGAGAATGCCCTCAGCTTTATCCTTGCTTTTGTTTCGGGATTTATCTGCACTCCTGCTGCGGCTCCTACTTTTATCCTCTTTACTTGGAGTCCTGCTTTTCTCTTTCTGGCCTCTGCTACGGCTCTTGCTTCGACTACGGCTCTTGCTTCTGGAACGGGACACAGACCTGGAAGTGCAAAGGCAACAGACAGCTCTGCTTTAGTGCGACGGGGGTTTGAGCAGAGTGTGCAGAGAATGGGAGGGAAAAGAAGAACAAAGTATTCCTGCTGCAAATTTAACATGATGTTTCTCACTGAAGTGGGAGCCCCCAGTTCTCCCAAGACAAAGACATACCTGGATCTGGATCTACTCTTGGAGCGGCTGCTACTGGCACTGCGGCTCCTGCTCTTATGGGAGTGTCTGCTTCGAGAGCGAGACCTGCAACACAAGGAACCAGCTTCACGTTAGCATGTGTCCATGGGGAGCTTGTGACCCCCGTGGGCAGAATCCCATGGGGTTAAAGCACCTTTCAGCAACTCTTCAGAGTTACACAACACAGTTACAAACTTTTAGAGCTCCCTTCTCCCCACCTCTCATCCCTGCTGCCATGTCTGGCTGTGAGCAGGGTGCTAATCTGGAAGAAAAGATGCTGGTTTATTTAAGGGATAATCACTTTCCCAGTCAAATCACAGTGTGAATATGGTGAGACACTGGCATAAAGCTTTGACTTCAGATTTTGATTTCATAAGCAAGTTCTTCTAGGAACAGTAAAGATTTGCCTGAGTTTTCTTGCAACAAGTTCTACCCGAGAATGGAAAGGGGAGAGCAGCTCTTGGTCAGACAAGGAAAGCAACAAATCTCTGAGAAACAGGGAACAGGTGGAGGTTTCCAAGCTGGGAAAGAACTGTTAGTCCTGGTGCTTGGAGCAGAACACAGTGTTCAGAGCTGAAGTGTTAGAAGCACCTTCTGTTTCATTCTATGTGCATGGCTCCACTGGCCACGCAGCTGCTCCCACAAGGAGCAAGAGCTGCTTATCAGGGAAGAACAGTCACAGGTGTTCAGGGAGCAGGTCCACACATCCACTAAGGGAGACACCTCAGAACAGAGCCCTTATTTGCCCTGGATACTAATACATGCTCAAAAAACTAGACCTGTTGAGAACTCCAAACATTTCCGAGGTGTTTTGGAACCCAAAAGTCTCAATCCACTCTATGTTCATTAACTGCAGCCTGAGATATGTTACAGACATACCTTGAATGGCTTCGGCTTCTGGAGTAAGAGCGGCGCCGTCTCGATCCAGGTCTGTCTTCCACTAATCTAATCTTTCTGCCATTTACTTCTGTCCCGTCCAGCTTTTCAAGGGCTCTTTTCATGTCAGAATAGGATTTGAACTCAATCACACCTTCATTTTTCCTTCCTTTGTGTGCATCTGCATATGTCACTTCCCCTGCCTGACGCATATAATCCTAGGGGAAGAGGACAGAATCACCATCGCCTTGAATCCAGTGCCAGGCTTCCAGCTGACCCTGCTCACTTCTGACACGATGCTCCCTGAGCCTCTTCTATTCACAAGGATGTCAGCAAGGGTTTGACCCAAACAGCATCTGTAGTGCCAAATAACACACTATGACTTCACAGAGTTGCTGTGATTAGAACCAGGTTGATAGTTTTGAGCTAAATGGTAACTTAAGGTCTCCCACCTTGAGTCTTAGATCAAATATGCTCTGGACTTTAAGTTTCAAATTCCAGAAGTGATTAAAGAAGTAAAATGCTTGCTCTCTAAATCATGTTTTCAAAAATAATTAGGAAAGGCGATAAAGGTTGAATACGAAGAGGCAAGAAGCCAACAGAGAAGCAGACCTCCCTTCATCCTCCACCTCGTCAACACAGCTTGTTCTACTGCAAAACCCCCCCACAGAACTCCAAGCTCAATTCATTTTCCCACTTCATGCTTCCTGGCTTCTCCATTTCCATTCCTAAACCCCTCTGTTTATCAGGGGTCTAGTCTGCCCTGCTTTGAACAAGCTGCCAGGCCAGGGTATCTTTCAGCCCCTGTGGAACTTGGCTGCAGTAGAAACAGGGCACAGAGCTCTGGTTTGGTTTGTTTTCAACCCAGCTACACTTGTTTTAAGTACACTGAAATGAAAGCTATTCCCAAAAAAGCAGCAATGCATCCATTGGAGGATTAATCATGCCATGCTCTACTTAGGATTTTAATAGCAGAAGCAAAGACAAGCTACTGATGGTGTGAAGCATTAACAACAAAGACACTGGAAGCATCTCCGTACATATCTGAACTAGTGTAACAGTTCAATTACAGACCAGTTTCTACTACGTCAAAGTTTGTCTAGAACAAATTTTACACACCCTTAAAAGAGAACCATAAGAGAAAGGGTTCCAGTAAGAAGTGGGTTTAACCATTGCTGCTCAGTTTAATAAGGAAGCACTAATCTTTTTGCATCTACTATTGAAATCCTGCTCCCTGAATCCACGATGTGGATAATCACAAGTCAACACATCACCTCCAGAGTACTCAGAGGTACCGTGGGCTCCACAGTGCCACCCAACACCTCCACTACTGAGAATCACCTGCCACTCCTTTGGACTCCAAAAATAAATTTTTGGCAGAGATTTTGCATGATTACTCATTCTGGAAGCATCCTTTCCCTGAAACTCTCCTTAAAACAGCTTTAGATGGTGTGGAAATTCCTAACAGAGACTGTGCAGGAACAATGCTGTTGTTTCAAACAGCTGTAGCACCTTACGAGTTGATGAATTAAATCCAAACTGACAAGGGCAAATTCCTCCATCTCTAGTGAATCCTACCCCTGGCGTGTTTTGAGTTTGTTTTGACAAGGCTTAAGAGAAGATAAAACACACCTGTACATCATGCTGTCTGGTGCTAAGGATAAAATTACCCTCCCACTGCCCAGTGCCACCAGTTCTGGAGGCGCAACTCCCAACCTCTCATGAATGGTTTCATATATGCAAATATACTCCCGTACTAAGGTGCGTGTTACTTCCAAAATCTACTCCCCATGGAATTGCTCAGGAGTTGGAGCAAAGCAGAGCTGCACACCACTTTGCCTTGCTGAAGATGACTTTTACCCTTTGTGCTCTGTAATAGAGAGAGGGTAAGGAAATGGGCCCCATACCTTCAGATCCTGCCAACTGCAGCGGCTTGACAAATTTTCCACAATCAATCTGTATTCTGTACGGGTCGGGGGACCGTACTTATCTCTTCCGCTTCTTCTATAACCATATCCACCTTTAGGAGGTGACAAGCAGACAGCAGAACTTCAGCCAGGGAAATGGAGCCTCGCTCTCCGCCCCGACAGAACTGCTCTGCCCCACGTGCTCCCAAAGACATCATAGACCCCCCCCTCAGGGCTAAACCCAACCCCCCTTATGTAACACCTTACAAAGACCCAAAGCATTAAAACAGTTTTACTACAAGCTTGTAATTAAACAAGGCACAGAACTATAATTACGCTAGAATTAACATGCAATTATATTTAATATTATTTTTAAAACAGTTTGAAAGAAAAAACCAAATAAAGCCAGTTGACTAATATTACTTACATTGCTTAAAGGCTTTCTGAATATCTGACATGAATAAAGCTTTTCAGGCACCTATTTCAGATAAATCTCATCTGTCTCTAACCCTTGGGATCCTCACCACCCAGGTCTAATGGGAAAAGCTTGCGGTCGTCACATGGCTTCCTTTTTTTTTGGTCAGCCAAGGGCCACAAAGGTCAAAGAGCCACTCATGGAAAGGTACCCCAAGGTCAGCAAATGGAACGGGCAGTCATCTTAGCCTCAAAGGATTCTTTCAATTAAAACATTGAGGTCTTTGTTAAATCTATGTTAAACATCACATTGCAAATAAGCCATTCAAATAGTTAAACGAAATGATAATAATAAAAATGGTACAAGAAACTGTGTTTATTAATGTATCAATTTAAAGAGTTTAATACAACAAACAGATTAGTAAATATTCAGATCAACAGTTACATTTACAGTTACAGAACACTAGTCACAACTTTGTATCGCTTTCCTTTTAAATTACTTTTTAAAAAAAGAGTAAAACAATGTTTTATTTAAAATAAGCCACGGATACAAATGCACAAGTGCTTACTGCGTCCAGAACCGTAACTGCTGTCCCGGCGTGGGCCCCGGGCGTGCTCCACGATCACTCTCTCCCCACACAGATCCTTCCCATTCAGCTCATAAACAGCATCGTCGGCATCTCGCAGATCATCAAACTCCACAAAGCCGTACCTAGGGAGAGGGAAGGAAAAGGGATCACTGGGAAGGACCTGAACCTGAGGTATCAGTGCTCAAAGGCAACTCGTGGGTTACTGCTGCCCTGCAGATGAGCCTCCTGACCATACCTCAGGGTTCAAGGCCTTGAGCCTTGAAAAAAAGCTAAAAAAAATTAAAACACCTCTAAAAACAGGGAGACACATAGGAAGGCATGAAAACACATCTGCTGATTCGCTGAATTGAACCCAAAGTCATTCTTCATCAACAAAATGATAAATCATGTGAGAGTGTAATGGCTGAATTAATTTATGTTAGCAAGAGATTACTATTATGGCATAATCTTTGATGAAACTAAGGGTGTTATCTATCTTTTTAGAGGTAGAACCTAAAAACCCCAACTGCTAAAAGTGAGCACTACCCCACACACCAAATAAACACAAAATCACGGAACTGTTAAGGTTGGAAAAGCCCTCCAAGATCAGAGAGTCCGACCATGATCTTGGAGATGGCCTTAGTCATCCCTGGAAGTGTCCAAGGCCAGGCTGGATGGGGCTTGGAACAACCTGGGATAGTGGAAGGGGTCTCTGCCCATGGCAGGGGGTGGAGTTGGATGGGCTTTCAGGTTCCTTCCCACCCAAACCACTTCTCTTTGGAAAGCAAACACTAATTTTGAGTGGAGATAGATGGAAGGATGGAAGTTTGAAGCTTTGACCTGTGTTCCTCAATCCACTGCAGAAGTTACGTCCCTCTGTCCTGCAGGTGTTGTATTAGGATGAAGCCTTGAGTTCTTCAGAGCTACCCAGGGTAATGCAGGCAGGTAAGCACAGGTGTAGAACTAGTTTGGTTTTTTTTTTAGAGGCATCACAAGCAGCTTTTAGTGTGTTCATGGAAGATAAAAAACAGGCTGAAAAGTCCAATTTTCTGGTCACTTCATACATTCACTACACACACAGAGCTGTGATTGTCAGTGCAGCTCTGAGCAGGAAAGAGTATGAAAACTAAGAGTATACAATTAAAAACTGCAATCTGGAATGGAGAATCCTACAGGACTCACATTTTCATTTCCCCATCTTTCCCTCAGGTAATAATTGCTTTAAGCCATTGAATTTCAAGCTCAAATTACAATTAGCGAGCCCCAGCTAAGCTTTTAGAGCTCTGTGGTATCACTTTGCATTTCATTGTCTTACTCCAGCATTCCAGTTTAGCTGCTGAAACCCCCAGTGGATGATCCACCAAGGAGGACCCCCAGCTTTCCAGAAGCAACTGCAAGAATCTCTCCAGTCAAACACCATGCAGGAAGTTTGAATTGTTCCCTAAACAATACCAGAACTAAGCCATGGAGGAAGGCTCAGGAGAGCACAGCTCAGACCGGGGCTTCCCAAGCACAGACACAAAACCTGATTGCTCAAGTTCCATTTCTGACAAGGAATTTAACTCCAAACCTGCCAAAAGACTTCAGAATATAAAACTAAAAAACAATTAAATTGACTTGAGAGCAGGAAGATAAGTCCCTTTACCACATCAGCCACATAACTCACCAGTTCCACATCTGTTAAGAAAGTTTAGTTGGCTTCCCCACTCCCCCCCACAACATGTATGAAACAGAAATTCTGAATTTGGGGTTTACTCAGCAACAGGAAAACTGACCCCCCCAAACATTCCCAAGGATACACAGCAGGACTGGAAAACAGCAGCCTCGGATATTTCAGCTAATCTTCAACAACACCTGAGGCTGTGTGGGTTATAACACTGACATATAAACACTTGTTTGCTTCAATAATGGATTTTATTCATCTTATAAACCTGTTAAATGTCCACCTGCCAGCACAAGCAGCATTAAAACTGAATGAGCCTCTTTCACTTTAATGCTCAAGGACTAACTTGTACAAGAAATTCTTCTTCTCCACTTTTAAGGTGGAATTAATACCTGGCTCTCCTGGCTACATAATAATAAATCCATATTTCATTTGGCCTTCCTAAGGAAGACTTCAAGCTGGGTTTCTTGGAAAAAGCAAAGGCACCAGCGCTCATGAGGCTTTGGGTGTTGGGGAAAAACCCACCAAAAATGGCAACTTGTTTTTTCTTCAAAAATCCACACTTGAATGTCTTGGCCAAGTCCTGGCGGAGCAGGATCCGACCCCTGGAGCTGCAGTGAGGGCTCGACTGCTGGAACAGCACAGGTGAGAACACAGAGGTACGGTGGGTTTGGGGTGTTTGGGGGGGCAGAACACCCCCCCGGACAGCCTGAAGGCTCTGGGAGCAGCTCTGCACCCCATACCCAAAACAATGGGGTTCTTTTTGGGGNAAGGAGAAACTCAGACGTTCTGTCCTCCCAAAAAAGGGAACCTAAACAGACTGCCCCTTCCCAGTAAAAGTCCAGCCACCCTCTCCTCTCCAAAAAGGGGGGACCAAGCCGCCCTGTCCCCCCTTCAATGGAAGTTCAGGCATCCTGCCCACTCCCCAAAAGAGGGAACACAACAAGCCGCCCCAATAATGGCCCAGGCTTCGCGTCCCCCCACCAAGGGGAGCCGAAGCGNTTTATGTTAGCAAGAGATTACTATTATGGCATAATCTTTGATGAAACTAAGGGTGTTATCTATCTTTTTAGAGGTAGAACCTAAAAACCCCAACTGCTAAAAGTGAGCACTACCCCACACACCAAATAAACACAAAATCACGGAACTGTTAAGGTTGGAAAAGCCCTCCAAGATCAGAGAGTCCGACCATGATCTTGGAGATGGCCTTAGTCATCCCTGGAAGTGTCCAAGGCCAGGCTGGATGGGGCTTGGAACAACCTGGGATAGTGGAAGGGGTCTCTGCCCATGGCAGGGGGTGGAGTTGGATGGGCTTTCAGGTTCCTTCCCACCCAAACCACTTCTCTTTGGAAAGCAAACACTAATTTTGAGTGGAGATAGATGGAAGGATGGAAGTTTGAAGCTTTGACCTGTGTTCCTCAATCCACTGCAGAAGTTACGTCCCTCTGTCCTGCAGGTGTTGTATTAGGATGAAGCCTTGAGTTCTTCAGAGCTACCCAGGGTAATGCAGGCAGGTAAGCACAGGTGTAGAACTAGTTTGGTTTTTTTTTTAGAGGCATCACAAGCAGCTTTTAGTGTGTTCATGGAAGATAAAAAACAGGCTGAAAAGTCCAATTTTCTGGTCACTTCATACATTCACTACACACACAGAGCTGTGATTGTCAGTGCAGCTCTGAGCAGGAAAGAGTATGAAAACTAAGAGTATACAATTAAAAACTGCAATCTGGAATGGAGAATCCTACAGGACTCACATTTTCATTTCCCCATCTTTCCCTCAGGTAATAATTGCTTTAAGCCATTGAATTTCAAGCTCAAATTACAATTAGCGAGCCCCAGCTAAGCTTTTAGAGCTCTGTGGTATCACTTTGCATTTCATTGTCTTACTCCAGCATTCCAGTTTAGCTGCTGAAACCCCCAGTGGATGATCCACCAAGGAGGACCCCCAGCTTTCCAGAAGCAACTGCAAGAATCTCTCCAGTCAAACACCATGCAGGAAGTTTGAATTGTTCCCTAAACAATACCAGAACTAAGCCATGGAGGAAGGCTCAGGAGAGCACAGCTCAGACCGGGGCTTCCCAAGCACAGACACAAAACCTGATTGCTCAAGTTCCATTTCTGACAAGGAATTTAACTCCAAACCTGCCAAAAGACTTCAGAATATAAAACTAAAAAACAATTAAATTGACTTGAGAGCAGGAAGATAAGTCCCTTTACCACATCAGCCACATAACTCACCAGTTCCACATCTGTTAAGAAAGTTTAGTTGGCTTCCCCACTCCCCCCCACAACATGTATGAAACAGAAATTCTGAATTTGGGGTTTACTCAGCAACAGGAAAACTGACCCCCCCAAACATTCCCAAGGATACACAGCAGGACTGGAAAACAGCAGCCTCGGATATTTCAGCTAATCTTCAACAACACCTGAGGCTGTGTGGGTTATAACACTGACATATAAACACTTGTTTGCTTCAATAATGGATTTTATTCATCTTATAAACCTGTTAAATGTCCACCTGCCAGCACAAGCAGCATTAAAACTGAATGAGCCTCTTTCACTTTAATGCTCAAGGACTAACTTGTACAAGAAATTCTTCTTCTCCACTTTTAAGGTGGAATTAATACCTGGCTCTCCTGGCTACATAATAATAAATCCATATTTCATTTGGCCTTCCTAAGGAAGACTTCAAGCTGGGTTTCTTGGAAAAAGCAAAGGCACCAGCGCTCATGAGGCTTTGGGTGTTGGGGAAAAACCCACCAAAAATGGCAACTTGTTTTTTCTTCAAAAATCCACACTTGAATGTCTTGGCCAAGTCCTGGCGGAGCAGGATCCGACCCCTGGAGCTGCAGTGAGGGCTCGACTGCTGGAACAGCACAGGTGAGAACACAGAGGTACGGTGGGTTTGGGGTGTTTGGGGGGGCAGAACACCCCCCCGGACAGCCTGAAGGCTCTGGGAGCAGCTCTGCACCCCATACCCAAAACAATGGGGTTCTTTTTGGGGCGGTGTTGTCCTGCAGCCTGGCTCAGTGCTTGCCCTGGGGTGCAGAGGAGCCTGGGGGGGACCCCTCAGGGTGACAACCCCTCCCTGCAGAAGTGGGGGCAGGACACAGATGAGTGGGCCCCTAAGAACTCAGGCGGGACTCAGCCATCCTACACCCCAGTCGTCATAGAAACCCAGGTGCCTTGCCTTCCAAAAAGGAAAAACCCACCCATCTGAGCCCCTCCCCAAAGGGGGAGCACAGGTGTTCTGCATCCACCCCAAAAGGGGGAACCCAACCATCCAGCCTCTCCCACCCAAAGGAGAGTCCAAGCATCCCCATCCCCCCCAAGAGAGCCCCAGTCATCCTGCCTCCTCCAAAAAAGGCGCAGGCGTCGTGTCCCCCCTTCACAAGAGCGGAAACCCAGGCATCCTCTCCCCACCCCAAAAGGGAACCCAACCATCCTGCTTGCCCCGAGGGGAGAGCCCAAGCGTCTTGCCCCCCCTCCCAAGGGGACCCCAGGCAACCTATCCCTCTCCCCGGAATGGGGAACCCAGGCGTCCTGCCCCCCCCAGAAAAGGAGGAACCAACGCATCCTGTCCTCCCACCAGTAGGGGCCCAGACATCCTGCCTCACCTCCCCCNGGCCCCTCCACGGGGCCCAGGCGCCCGGGCCCTCCCCTCGCGGCGGCCGGGCCGGGCCGGGCCCGCGCTCACCCGTTCTTGAGATCCACCTCGAGGATCTTGCCGTAGCCCTTGAAGAAGCGCTCCACGTCGCGCTCGCGGGCCTGGTAGCTGAGGCGGCCGATGTAGACCCGCGGCATCGCGGGGCCGGGACGGGGCCCGGGGGGCGTGAGGGGCCCGGGGGCCGCGCGGCCGCCTGACGTCACGGCGGCGCGCCGGCAGCGACGCGGAGAAACGTCACCACGGGCCACGCCCCCGGCGCGGGCTGGCTCTTAAAAGGGCCACGCCTCAGCATGGGCCCCACCGCCTCCGCAGGTGGCGGTCCCGTTCCTTGTGGAGAGGATGGATCGATCCCCCTTTCCCACGTGCGGGGCATTAACGGGCGCTCCATGTGTCTGATGTGCAGGGCAGTGTGGGATCCCCCTTCCCATGGGTCAGGGGGCGTGTGGGGTCCTCTCTCCGCATACACGGGGCGTATTGGGGTCTGCCTTCCCATGGGGGTCCCGTTCCCCATGGAGAGGATGGATCGATCCCCCCTTTCGCACGTGCAGGGCATTTATGAGGGTGCCGAGGTGCTTATGGGTCCCCTCTATGGCAGGGGCCTGTGGAGTGCCCTGGATCCTGGTGGGACCCCAAAGGCAGGCAGGGATGGGAGTCCACCATCCCCACACTCGAGGTGCTCAGGCGTCCCCCCCATGGCATTCCCCATCCGTGACCAGGCTCGGCTGTTCCTCATTCCCTCTGGTGAGCAACAACATCCCTCTTTGTGAACCCTAAACGCCAGTTTTGGGGAATTATTTTTATCCTTTTGGTTGACACATCAGATGCCTAAATCACACCAAATCCCAGCAGAGGCTCTTGGAACATTCCAGCATTAGCAGCCACCCCCCTAAAAAACCCCACAATCACCTCCAAAACCATTAACATTGTGTAGGTACAACACCAGCAGCTGGATTTCCAAACACGACCCTGCTCATTTGACAGTGATAATTAAATTTATTTATTTATTCCTTCGTGCCCTGGTGTAGGAGTGAGAGGTCGGAACATTTTGTGAAAGAGTTCTCTAAAGCTTGTTGGGTATTATTGCTGAGCCCAATAAACAAAGGGGGATAAAAGCTTTGCATTAATTTTTTTGGTTTATGTCATGCTTAATAGTGCTCATAACAATCTCAAAGTTCTTTTCTTGCTTTTTTTCCCCGCTTTACCCATCAATCAGGAAGCACTGAGGCACAGGATAGGGCTCTGCCTCCAATGCTGGCCGGGAGAAGGAAAATGCAAAATATTGGGGGATTTATTAGAGATGAAGGAGCAGAAGGGAGATGCTGGCACAGAGTCTATCCTGGGGCACACCTGCTCTCTGTTAAGGGAGGTCTCAGTGTGAGGGGTTTTAGGGGGGAGGAAATGGCTTTGACACGTCCATTTAGTTGCCAGCATGGCTGTGGAGTTTAACTCCAGAGAGAACACGCACACAGTTGTACAGTGCTCCCTCCAACCCTGAGCAACATTCCTGCCCTGCTCTTCTCACCCCACGAGACCCAGAAAATCCCCCAAATGAAGGTACACCTTGCTGGGCCGTCCCTCGCACCCTCCCTGTGCACGGGAATGACACTGCCAGCTGCCAGTGAGCAGGGACCTCCCAGGGCCCCCCAGGCCTTTGGTAGATCCAGAGGGGCCCTGCCATAACCCCACCAGCTCGTCCAGGACTCCAGGGTGAATCTCAGCAGAGCCTTCAGCAGACACAACCAGTCGCTCACAATTCCTCTGTCCACACACAATTCCACAGCCGCGGTCATCCCACTCAGAGCGTGTTGGGAACAGGGCACAAGGTGGGAGAACCCCAGTGAGGTCCCTGGGTTGGGTTCTGAAGGTTCTGAGGCAAAGAAAGTTCGAGGAACCGCACCCAAGGGAGGTTATTTCCATTGCAATATGTGTTTGGGGAACATTTCCCCTACAGTTCATCCTATGGAGCAGCATGGAGAGCCTGCTGGGATTCGAGAGCATCACGCAGGAACAGGGACAGGGACAGCCACAGCAGAAGCAGCCCTGTGGACACCACACACCTGGGTTATTCCAGAGGAATCCCACATGGGCATTTCTGCGTGGGGGAGAAGGTGTCCAAGTGGAAATCCTCAGGTCTGGGGGCACTTGGATGCCCAATGCTGTCCCCTTGCCCATCCCTCCCTGGGCACTGCTCCCAGGGGCACCAGGACACAGCAGTGCCCTGGCAGGACATTCCACACGGAAATACAGCTGCAATCAGCTCTGGGCTCAAACAGCTCTCTGGGAAATCGGGGTTTTGGGGTTATTTCTGCATCTCCCACCTTCTGCTGCCAGGAGACAGGTGTCACGCTGTGATGTCACTGTGACGGAACACAGGCTGGAGAACTTCCCTGACAGCTGGAGCCACGGAACCCTGTCCTGCTGACTGCCAGCACCAAGAAGCAGGTTGGAGGCAGCCAAGCTGTGGAAAAATTAGTCAAAATGGAGCTGTCTTCACAGGAGGCATCCTGTGCTTCTGACCTGGAGGATCCAGCTTGGTGGGTGGCTTCGGCTTCTCCCGACCATCCTGGAGATGATATGGGACCATCTTGGGATGCTGCTGCTGGACACCCCGCAGACAAAGACACCCTTGAAGGTTGGCCTGATGAATCCTGGGACCCCAACATGAAATTTTGCTCCTTGGAGATCTCTACGAGCACTAAACCTTTGGCTGACTCCTTCCTTGAGAAGCTCTGGGAGATCCTGAGCAGCCAGAGCTTCGAGTCGATCTGGTGGGGCAATGATGGGAACTGCATCGTGATCGGAGAAAAGCTTTTCAGGAAGGAAGTGCTGGGCAGGAGGGGGCCCCAGAAGATCTTTGAAACTGAGTCCATGAGAGGCTTCCTTCTCCAACTCATGTTCCATGGATTCCGCAGAATGGAAGGGGATTCTCCCCTGCTGACCTCCATGGAGGAGCTCCGAGCAGTAGCAGCAGCCGGGTCTGCGCTGGGAAAGGTATGTCGGCTCCTCCCGACTTAGAGATTCCTTGGGACACTCAGGGGGAGCTTCAAGTTCAGCTAAAATGAGGCTGGGGACGGGACGTGAGCAAATCGCCTCGTTTTGCCTTGGGGTCAGTTACTCTGGACACTGACGAGAGTGAAAACTAGCAAGCTTTGGGGTTCTTCAGCAGTTTTCTGGCTTTTGAAAACTTCTCTGCTCCAAAACGCTCAAAACATGAGGGTGGTTGTGTCTTAACGAAGCTCTGTCCTAATACTTTTCTCAGCCAAAGCCTGAGGTGTGAAATGCCCCTGAGAGTCCTTTAAACACCCATTTATCCTTTCTTGTGTCAGCTCCTGGATTTCCCTTGGATCTCTTCCTCCTCCTTGCAGCAAACAATTCCTTTCCTTTGCCTTTTGCAGCTGCTGTTCTACTTCAACCCCTTTTTCACAAGGGATGACCCGCCCTGTGTCCGGAGGGGTGTGCAGGGTGCTGAGGAAAGCACAAATCCCCCGCCTGTGCCCCCCTCGGGCACTGGGATCCTGGCAAAGCTCCCGAGGAAAAGGTGGGATGCTCAGCCGGCAGCAGGAGCAGAGGAGAAGGAGGAGGATGAGGACACCCAGACATCTACGAGCAGCAGCCCCACAGTGCCCGAGCCATGGGCACACACAGCCCCCCGGCCAGGCAGTGCCGGGCCCTCCCCACGCAAGCGGCCCTGCAGACACAGCCCCGCCAGCACCCAGGAGGCAGCTCCTGCCCCAGGCACGGCTCCTCTGCCCCACACCACCCCTCCTGCCCCACACGGGCCCCTCACACTCGTCGCACTGCCCACACTCGGCTCTGGGCAGCCAAATCCTGGTGCTGCGCAAGTGCCTGGGGCTGCGCTGCCCCCGCCCTGCCCTCCGTGGTTTGGGATGGCCACGCTGGGGCCAGGGCCAGCACCCGGCCACACTCTGGCCCACGGTCACTGCCCCACCTGCACCTGCACAGCCAACGCCGCCAGACCTCAGCCAGAGCTGGACTGGGGAGAGCAGGGACCATAGGGAGCTGTGGGGCCATAGAGGTAGAAAAGCAGCACAGGAGGAAGCAAGAACACATTGTTGGTAATTCTCAGTAATAAATCTTTTCACATTGCTCTGCAGTGTCACAGTCACTGTCCCACAGCCGGGCAGGAGGGCCTTCAGGGACACTGAGGGTCTGGCTCCAGCCTGGGATGGCCAAAGGCTTCAGCCCTCGCAGTGCCCTTGGCAAAACCCAGCCAGGGGTGACCCAAGGCTCCTCCAGGAGCTGCAGCAGCACCCAGGGCCACTCCAACCACAGCACCCCCTCATCATTTGGGGCAGTCCATGCTCCTCCTCCTACTTGGAGCAGGCCTGGAGGCAGTGGGGCTGCAGAGATATGACTTGGGCTTCCCTGCCCATCCCACATTCCAGCTGGGATAGCTACAGCCCTCTCAGCCCCGAAAGCACATGTGAGGGGGAACTGCTGCTCTTTTCACACCCTGAGCTGAGCAAGCCATCATTTGGGCTCCCAAACTCCCCCCACGTATAGCGAGATGCAGTCTCCCTCCAGCAGCACTTCCACACGAAGCTTTTAAAGCTTTCAGTGGGCACCCAAAACATGAAAAACAAAGGAAAAAAGAAATTCAATGGATCTTGAGGGTTTTTTTCCCCCTCAAGTCTGTGGACAAGCAGGTAGAGCAGGACAGGGCTCCAGGAGCTGCAGGTCAGAGGAGGAGGATCTGCTTGGAGGACATGAAGGGCTCCATGGAGGCCTCCAGCGCTGTCCTGTAGTCTTGGAGCGGGACCTCGGTGCAGGCCGGTGCCGTGAGCTGGCCCCTGCGGATGAGCTGGCACAGGGCGTCCATCATCGCAGCCACGCTCTCCTGGTCTGCACGGGAGGGAGGGAGCTCTCACTGTGCCGTGCAGGGCCATCCACCACCCCTGAGAACGCCCGCCTGAAGCCATACGGGGTCCCTGGGTGTGACGTGCCCCCAGCTCAGGCACGTGGGGTGAGGGAAGAGCCCCTGGCACGGTCCCTGCCTGAGCCCAGCACTGGTGTCTCAGCACCCTGGGACACACAGACATGGTGCCGTGAGGGTCATGGTGCTGGGTGTGAGGATGGTGCTGGGTGGGGTTTGGCCCCGCTCCCACCCCCTGCATGAGGACAGACCCTCAGCCCCCAGCTCAGGTCCCTCAGCCCCCTGGCTCACTCTGCGCGTGGTCCTTCCGCCACTGCGTCATCCAGAACCCGCGGAGCCGCACGTCTCGGAAGATGAAGGCACTCTGTGGAGAGGGAATGTGCACCTCATGACAGCTGTGTGTCCTCTTGGACACCCAGTGACACTCCTGTGTCCCCTTGTGCCCCCAGTGACTCTCATGTCCCCTCACACACCCAGTGACATGCATGTGTCCCCTCCCAGCGTGACAGTGGTGGAAAGTGGCAGTAAGGCCCCTCGTTAGAGCTCCCATTTGTGTGGCAGGGATGTGAAGAGACGACTCCAAGGTGTGGAGTCAGGGCAGCTTTGATGCTCAGCACCCGTGAGGCCATTTCCCCACGGGCACTTTTTGGCAGCCCAAACCCTGCATATAAAATGCCAAGAGCCCAGCAGTGGGACGCAGCTTGTCCTGTGACGGACCCCATCAGGCAAATAAAAAAGGCTGGAGGGTCTCAATCTGCAGCTGGGGAGAGCCGGGTGCCCACAGTACTGAGGGGATGGGGACACGCAGTGGAGCAGAGGGGACAAAGGAGGGGCATCCCCAGTACTCACCACAGGCACCATCACAGGCTGCTTTGCCATCCCCCCGTAGGTGACCATGGTCCCCTTGGGCCTGGAGCAGGAACGGGGTATTGGGTTATGTGGTCCCAAAAGTGCAGCTCTGACCTCGCCACCTCCTCCTCTGCTGTCCCCAACCCCCCTGGGGCTGTCCTTGCACCCAGAGCTCCCCAGTTACCCCTCAGATCCCACTTTCCAGGCTCTCCTCTTGCTTCCGTACACCATTAGCTGAATTTGCAGCTCAGCACACCAGTTACACCTGGCCAGGACCTGGGGGACCTTCCCAACTGGGCCCCAGCTGCCCCTAGACACAGGCAGTGTGAGACTTTAAATCACTGTTGTTATCCAAAACCACTTTTCCACTCATCTTCCCTCTCCAGAAGTTCAACAGGCTCCAGACCAGGACCCTCTGTTGCCAGTTTCTGTCCCCAAGCTCATGCCCAAGCCACCACCCAGCCAAACTTACTGCAGATGCCGCATCATCTCTGTGGTGCTTTTGCCTCCGACGCAGTTCAGGGCGAGCCGGGGCCTCGGGATATTCTGCAAGGGTTTATAACAAAGGTTCCCAAATGTTATGGCTCCCTTATGGGATGGGACTGTGGTTCTTGACAAAGCATCTGCATTAACCTCAACATTTACCTGAGGGCTGCTGAGAGTAGCAGAGCTAAAATCCATCAGAACCAAGGAACAGCTGGGGTTGGAAGGGACTCATTCCAATCCCCTACCATGTGCAGGAAGACACCTTCAGCTAGACCAGGCTGCTTCAAGCCCGATCTGATTGGACCTAAAATCTGTGGTCCTTCCCTTGTGGCAGCAGCAAAATCCCTCCACTCCTGGGGCTAAATCCTTATCTAGAGAGAATTTGTCCTTCCCACCATCCCTGCACTTTTCCCCAGTGCTGAACAGCAGTGACGGCTCTGGACCATCTCTCCAGTGGGATCAGCATCGAGGTACCTTAAATATATCTTTCATCTCTGGCTTTCTCAGCATCTCCTCCGTGATGACGTGGTCAGCGCCCAGGGCCATCAGCCTCTCCACCAGCTTTGGGAGATCAGGTCTGTGGAGGGAAAAAGGAGATAAAAAAAGAGGACTCGATAAGCCAGGAAGCAGAGTTCCACCTTCTCCTTCCTCCTGCTCCGGCGCTGCGTGGGGACAACAGGGAAGAGGCTGGAGGACAACTTGGAGGAACAAACAGGAGAAAATCCTGGTTTGGATGGGCAGGATGAGCAGATCCAGATCCCAAACTCGCTCCTCCCCAGGGGACCCACCTGTCCCTCACCACGTTGATGGTCTTGATGCCGGAGGCCCTGGCTATCTGGATGACGGCCTGGCCTACACCGCTGTTGGCGGCGTTCTGGATGACGGAGTCACCTGGAGGTGAATAAACCCAGATTCCCACTGCAGAGGCAGCCAGGAGATCCATGTGGAATTGCACTCTCATGGCAGGGCCATACCGGGCACCAGGCTCTCGAAGTCGGCCAGCATGCGGAACGCCGTGCAGGGGTTGACACTCAGCGTGGCAGCACAGAGCACCGGGATGTCACTGGGCACCTTCAGCAGCATCTCCTCAGGGAACACCCCCCGCGTCCGCCACGTCCCTGGGCACGGCAGCACCATGGGCACAACCACAGCAGGGGGGAAAGCAAAGGAAAACCATCAGCTCACACCGCAGCCCTGGCGCCGCAGCATTGCGCGCTGGGAACCAGCTACACCCTGAGAGGGAATTATGGAATGGGCTCCCATATGGGTAGAGTCAAAATACTCCAAGAAGCAAGGAATGGATTCCTCGCTGCCTGCCAAGATTTATCACCCAGCAAAGCCTAATCATTTCCCAGAGGGATAATGGGACTGGGGCTCCCTGGCAGTATTTGCAGAGATAATGGAAATACTCTCCATCCTATGGATGAGCCCATATATTCCAAGCCAATTTAGTCAGCTTTACTCCCTCTACACTTACATCCAATTTAACCCTCTATCATCTATTTACAGCGTTTTTATGCTTAAAAATATCCCATTTGGCTCTTAACTCCATCGTTTTCCTTCTCTCATTTAGCAAAAAGGCTTTTAAGAAAAAATAGGCAAAGAACAAGTGGTGACACTAAACCACAACCAGCAAATATTAGGCCATTGGCATTTTGGAGGAGCATGGGAGACATTTGTTGGGAAATAAATTCCCACACTTTCCCAGCAGAGCATTATAAAAGAGAAAACTACAGTGAGAGGCCACCATAACCTTGCCTAGGTGAAATGTTTTATCCCAGGTCTTTAGGGAAGCTCTAAGCTGATGGGACAAAACATATCTGTTTCCAGAGAAACACAGATTCCTGCAATGCTTTATAATGGTACAGACACCCCATAAAGGGTCTATGCTACTGAAGAGAAGATTATTGCTACATTTAAGTTTGGCATAACCAATGGCATTGCCACTGCTCCTATTCCAGGTGTTCTAGGGTTTTGCATGGTAAGTCCTGCGCACAGGAGCCCCTTCCTGGGGACCCTCATCCTTCCTGAGAGCCTGCCTGTGTCTGTGGAGGATAAGCAGCATCACTCCCTGGGGCTGGGGAGCAGGAACTGAGCTTGCTTTAAAAAAATACATTAAAAATAAAATTAAAATAAATTACTTAATTAAAAATAAAATAGGTGGTAAAAATAAACCAAGATATAAACAGGTAAGAAGTAACTCCATCAATTATTCCAACTGTCTCATTATATTTATGGTTCGTCTCATATGGCACTAAATGGATTTCAACTCCCGTTTCCCTCACCCAGCATCCCCTAATGGAGCTTTGTTCCCCATTTGGAGTCCATCCACTGAGGTGCAATTGCTGTAAGTGGAGGGGCTCATGGCTCTATCCACACCCTGCAAAGATCGTGCTTTGGAGAGCTGTGCTTTTGCTCTGGGACCCCCAAAATCCCCACAGCAGCTCACACAGGAGCATGAGCATGGGTTTGCTCTCTGGGTAAGCCTGGGCACCTCCCAGGTGCTCCAGCACCCCAAAAATCCCCAGGGAAGATGCTTTGCAGGTGGGGGGGTGAGCGAGGACCCAGCAGTGCCAAGGATGAACTCACCGAGTCCGGTGTCCGCAGGGATGACCCAGTCCCCGGGTCTCAGAGCTGTCACACGGCACCCAACCTCCAGCACCTCCCCGACACCTTCGTTCCCTCCCACGGCCGGCAGTGGCGGCAGGAGGGGGTAGGTCCCTGTAGGGAGCTGGAGGTGAGCTGGAGACCCCGTCATAGCCCAACATCCCCACGCCAGGAGCCATCTCCAGAACCCCCGAGACAGGAGCTGGGCTCTGATGATCCCTGTGGGTCTCTTCCAACTCAGAGCATCCTGCAAGAATTCATGTGCAAAGTATTAACCCAACACATTACCTTGGATCACATTGATGTCAGCGGGATTGATGGGGGCTGCCAACATCTTGACATGGACATCGCAGTCCCCCAGTTTGGGCACTTCCAGATCCTTCAGTCTGAACAGGGAGACACAGAGGAGAAGGGCATTAACGGCAGTTCGGTGATGTCTCCTGTGCTGTGGCTGAAGCTGGAGGGTGCCTGTATCACCTACACGCCACACCTAAATTAACAGCACTGTATGCTCAATCCCATTAAAAAATCAGATTTATGTTAGACAGATGGACAGATTTTTGGAGGAGGCTGCAAAAAGCCAACCACCCAACACAATGCTGTGTAACCAAGCCCAGTGATGCTCACTAAACTTAAGAAACTCATCAGGTTGCGTAGAAAAGCTGTGGTTTTGGCTGGGGATTTTACGGCTCGTCCTGCCCTGCTCAAGCATTACAGGAACCTGCGATATTTCTGGAAATCTGCGGAAAAGGAGAAGTAATGGAGCACAAGGCAAGACCGGCCTTGCACAAGCAATGGGGTGATAGCAGCAAATCTCAGAAAGCGGCAGTGGTGACAAGAACCATTGTACAACTAAATGATCATTCAGAAAAGCAGCAGTCCTTATCCAAAAAATCAGGGGCTTGGTGTCTGGATGCACCTGGAAAATGTATCAACACGACCTGAGCTGGTTCAAGAGGGGCATCAAGACCTCAAAGTCTCCTCCTTTGAAAAAAAAAGGCCTAAAATTCACCAAACTACGACTTTCTCCTTTCCAGGCATTTTGATGCTGAGCATCAGCAGCTGTCCCAAAAAATGCTTGTGATGCTGCTTTGGTCCCTAAATTGGGACCTCAAAGAGAATCGTGATCAATATGACACAAGCCAGGATGAAGTTGAGGCGCAGCAATGCTGGGGCTCAGACCTCCCTGTCATACCTCAAATTAAGCAAGAATGGGCTTTTTGGGAAAAACACATGGTTTGAGGCAAATTGAAGGAGCAGCTGCATGAGGGTGGGGAATGTGTAGGCATCACCCCAGCATCCACCTGTGAGACCATGACACCAGGAAAACATTGGGGCATCCCAGGGTCCTCCTGTCCCCCTGCATGTTCAGGGGTCCCACATGGAGCCACACCTCATCCCCACCCCCTACACCTGGGGTGGGCAAGCCCTGACCCCCCTGCACTGCACCCCCAAAGCAGCCCTGCAGCACCCTAAAACCTCACCTGCAGCCCACCCCTCTCTGCACTCTGTGCCAGCCTCCACCCCAGCCTTGGCCCTACACCTGCACCCCCTCCCTGCAATGCCCCCCCAAATTCACCCCCACCC
>VZTG01006025.1:290409-301621 GCA_013397845.1 Melanocharis versteri
CCCCGCCCCGGGTTGGCCCCGCCCCGGGTTGGCCCCGCCCCGGGTTGGCCCCGCCCCGGGTTGGCCCCGCCCCTGGTTGGCCCCGCCCCCTCCCTTAAGGCGGCCCGGCCACTCCTGCGCTGAGCGGGCGGGGGCTCAGCGGGGCCGCCCCGCGCCCTCCCGGGGCCGCGCCTCCCGCTGGTTTCTCCCCAAAACGTTCTAAAATGATTAACTGTGTCCGTGTCGGCGCGGCCCAGCTCCCTAGGCGAGGGGCATCGGTGATGGCCGCAGGAGCATCATGGTCCATATGGTCACTGGATCATGGAATCATTTAGATTGGAAAAGACCTCCAGGATCATCGTTATGAGACACCCCATCCCTGGAAGTGTCCAAGGCCAGGCTGGACGGGGCTTGGAGCCACCTGGGGTAGTGGAAGGTGTCCCTGCCCATGGCAGGGGTGGAATGGGATGAGCTGTAAGGTCCCTTCCAACCCAAACCATCCCATGATTCTGTGATTTTCTGGAGAAAAATCCCTTTTCTCTGATTCATTACCCAGTGGTTTCCAGCTGCCCTGTCCAGGACGGACATGCTTCCAGCAGGGAGAGCTGCAGGGAAATATTCATCAGAGGATTGTTTAAAACAACAGATGCCTGACACAAGTGGTGAGAAAAAAATTCCTGATAGTAATTTAATTCAATGTTTGCTTTAATTATCTTGAAGGAAAGGTCTCATTTATTCTTCCAATTAAGACTCATTAGATCGGAGGGGGAAAAGAGAAGCGGAGCCTCCTGCCTTCTCGATAGACCTGTCACAAAGAACAGTGGGGCTTAAAGATTATTTCTTCTCTCATGTAAGATTGGACTTCTCCATCTAGGTGCTGGAAGCAGCTCCCTAAATCCGGGTTTGCTCAGCACAGGCTGTGTAATTAGCAGATTTCTTTGTTAACACCATCCCTGCTGTGGCAGCCCGGGAGCTTTGCTGGTGCCCGTGGCCTGGAGCACCCAGGGTGGGTGAGAACCACTTGGGGGGGCAGGGACAGGTTGGGGGCTCCAACAGGAGCCTGTGGCCAGATCCTGCGCCTCCCAGCCTTTGGCACCGGCAGTTTAGGGGGTCGGTTCCATCCCCACCCTGTAGTGTTGGGGTTCAAAGGCCACCAGCGTCACCCCGGAATCCAAATGCTTCCCCTGACTGCTCACCCCACCCATTCTCAAGCACGTGGTATTTTATTCCCATAGAATTGCTTTGCAAAGGATTGATATCCAAGGGAGGAGTTGCTCGGTTCAGCCCCACAGATTCCTCCTGGCAGATCGCCCCAAGACTGTCTCCATTCTGGTGACCCAGCACACACAAACCCTGGTGGGCACTGAAACAAGGCCGGGTGCTCAGGGCAGGGTCCTTTCTGGCTCAGGTGACCCATCCCTAAGGCTGTCATGATCCTAAATAGAAGATATAGTCAACCTGCTTGATAGTTCACATAATTTTTTTAATAAAAAAGGAAAACAACATATTCTTTGGGGTGTGAATTCACATGAGTTGAGGTTCAAGGTGAAGGAAAAGTTCAGGTTTGGAAAAAACTCTCTTCCAAAGTGCTGGTGAGGGGTTTTCTGCCTTTTCTGGGGTATGATTTGCGTTTGGGGGTGCTTCAGAGGGCTCAGGGGTGTTCCCCTGTGACAGCACGGGGGAGAGAGAAAAAGAACTTTTCTTACTGACTTCTTCAGTTTATAAGAAATTCTGAGGTCACTTGTAGGTGAATGTAAAAGTCTCCTGTGTGATGGTGATGCCTTTTCCTGGTCTTAGAAAATGAAAGCCAGGCACGGTTACAGGGTTAGAGGGGTTGTCTACCTCGGTATCTTTAATAGGATCCCATCAATGCATCACTTTGCTGAGGTGGAACGTGTTGCAATGCCCCCCCACCGTAAATCTCGTATACAATTTATAGACCTTACACAGTAGCATGTCTAACAAGGGTGCCCAATAAGGGGGCTTGGGTGGATGGTGTGATATTCTCCCCATCCATGGAATCCTCCCCCCTGCTGCTTGGGTGGGCTAATCTCTAGTTTACAGAATATGTTCTAGAAGGGGACCTTGGCCCCCAGGATAGCAGAATGTTTGGTCTCCTGGCTATGCAGTTTCTGGGGTGTTTGGTCTCCTGGCCCTACAGAACACTAGAACTATGCTAAGTTATCAGACCTAAAGAATGACAAGTATGAATGCTAATACTCGTGGATACACAGAACTGTGTAAAAGGTATATAAAAGAGAAAGCAAAAATCATCTTGGCACCAATGGCACCGGAAGGACAGCAGAGTCCGAGGATAAAACGGCCTTTTCCCACCTGGTTGGTTTGGTGAGATCCTGGGCATACCCAGGTCCTGGCAGCACCTTCACCTCCAGGCAGGAAGGGGCCTCCCCAGCTGCCTCCAGCATGGCTGGACACTTCCATCAGCATTTTAATCTAATCACAGCAATAAAATAATGGGAATTTAATAACCTCAAAACCTGCAGCTTTCCAAGGACGCCAGGAATGCCTCAGATATTTTGTTTTGGGGTGGATGCACAAGCAATCCATGGTGGAGGATGCTGGTGGTGCCCACACTCTGCCCTGCATGGCAAAGGGTTAATCACTAATTACAGCAGCTAAATGAGATGCCTCTCCATCCCCTTACAAACGTGTGCACCCGCAAACCACGGCTGGCAGACGATTTATGATTATTTTGTTAATGTTTCTCCTGTAACAAGCACAATTTCCTGGTGATTAATGACTACATCATATCCTGGAATTGCACTTTTTTATAGGAATGTTGCATGAAAATCCACTTTGCCGTTGAGGGTTTAGGAGTGGGTGGGCAGAGGAGGAAGAGGAGATGATTCCTCAGCACCCGGCTGGGGGAAGGAGTGATGTCCTCTGCTCCCCTCTGCTTTAACCTCTGTTATTGTTAATGAGTTCTGATTTATCATATTGTTCTGATTTATCATATTATCATGATTTATACAGCCATTGATTAATTGGAGTTGTTCACACTTGGGCACGGCTGGAAAGCAAAAGTGCTGCCGATAAGCTGGGTTTGTTCCTGCAGATGTGAGGGGATGCAGAGTGGGAACGAGCACCTTCGTGACACCAGGGTGACATTTAGGGATTTCATCCCTAAATCCTGGTGAGGACAGAGATTTTTCTCCTGGTTTAGGAGGAGTTGAGCCCAGCAGGTTCAGCCTGACCCCAGGAGCCTCGTGTGGGCTGTGCTGCCTCCAGCTCTCCCACCACTTGATCAAATTAATGTGGAATTATTAATTAACCGCTTATAAGACTGACACACTTTTTAATTAAAGGGAATAATAATTTATTGCCTTTTCCCTTTTTGGTGGAGAAATGGAAGGTGTGCCTGCATTGCTTAGGAACAAATAAGAAAGCTGAGGCTGGAGAGATTTCTGGGAAGGGTTTTTTGGGGGGAGATTTTGATGTTGCATCTCAGTGGCCATCCCAGGGCAGCCAGATGTGGTCCAAGCCCTGCTGGATCTCCTGGACATCGGGCCAGGAGGCTGGGCTGGGATCTCAGGGCTGGGATGCACCAAAAGGACAAGGCTTGTGCAACAAGCTGCAAAATACCTTCCTTTTCCAGGCCGGGGAGGGGATGCTCCGAATCGCCCATGGGGGACAGCGGCGGAGGGGCTGCCCCGGCCCCCGAGCACTGAGCTCCTGTATCCTCGAACCCTTTTCCCTCCTCCCAATCACTGCTGCCACCATCCTCCTCCTGTATCCATTGCAGGCTCCTGGGGCCCGTCCCTCCCCACCTCCTGCGTTTTGTAAAGCTTAGGAACAGCTCAGCTGGTTATTTTCCCATTTTGAGCCTCACTCCCCCCAAACCCAGCAGTGCTGGCAGAGCCCCATTGCTCTGACATCAATCCCTTTTTATTAGACATGCCTGAATCTTTGAATAGAAAACACATTGTCCTTAAAGACCTGCTTTACATAATCCTTGGTTTATCCCTGAATCCCTCATTTAACACCTCTGATGGAGCTGGACAATCCCATAAACTATTGAATCCTCCACCTCAAAACGTGTGCCTGATGCTCCTGGCTCCACATGGGGATGAGGGTTGTGGGATGGGATGCCCACTGAGGTTTTGTTTTTTAAGCACACTGATAGCTGTTTCTTGCCTCTCTGACTTTTTTTAATCCCCCTTTAAATTGTTTCATTGTCAGATAATTAAGAAAAAATATATAGGAAGAAACACAACGCTCGGCAGCGAATGGAGAATTGATGAGTTCTGATCCTCTGCCAAGGAGATGAACAAGGAGGATTCAGCTCCAGCCATAAATAAGGAAGGAGAGGGAGATGCTGAGAGGATCCAGCTGTGCTGGGACATCGTCCTTGCTTGCTCCTTGCTTTTCCCATCACGGCTTTTTCCCGTGCTGCCAATATTTGGATTGTGCAGTGGAGCTGGTCCATCCCTGGACTTTCAGGGGTGATTGATGCAAAAATCATCCTGTTCAGACATTTTTCGAGCTTGGGACAGGCAGGAGCTGTCCTGGGCGTTGGTGTTTGGGAGGTGACACAAAACTGAGGTGTGATGTCCACAGGGCATCATCCAGCTGGATGAGGAAGAGTGAGGCCGGGATGGGGAGAGGAGATGCTGTTTTTGGGGAGATGCTGCTTTTGGGCCCTGTGTTGCCTCAATGGCACCCAGAGGCATCATCCCAAGTGACATGGCAGGGAAGATCTCTTGAAACAGCTTGAAAAGTTACCCAGGTGAAGAAAGGCACCAAATCGGTGTCTTTTATCCTTTTTAAACTGTATTTTAACTTCTCTTTTTTCCTTCTGTTGTCTGCAGACCTGAAACATACCCAGCATTGCAGGAAACTGTGAGCATGAGCAATTATTTGTGAAAAGAACTGATGGGTGCCTGGGTTCTGTCTGTTCCAGAGCCGGTTGGTTTTGTTTGTTCCCATGAAATGCCCAATGAACTCTTTTGGTCACAAACTGCCGAGCGCGTCCTTTCCCCAACGGGGTTTGGAAAACCACCAAAGTAGAGCTGCTGATGCTTGGAGGAGGGCAAACAACAGGGAGGAGAGCTGACACTTCCCCTGTGCATAAAACTGAACAAAAGGAACCCAAACAAGATGTAAAACCAAATTAAAAATGATAATAAATAAATGTTGGATGCGATACTGTTCCCTCCTTTCCTTGCAGTCGGATTTTAAATGGAGCTTGTTGCACACCCAGCTCTGTGCTCAGGCTCCAGCCTGTCAGCACTGAGACATGATTATGAGAAATTTGAGCAATAGCCAAACCTCAGGTCTGAAAATAAATGACATTTGTGATTTTGGATGTGACCAGAGACCCAAAATGCCTTGGCATCCCCCATCAAAAAAAACCTCCATCCTGAGGCAATACTGAAAGGGCAGCACAAAGATTTTTGGTATAGAACTTCTTGGGTTCAATGCCTTAGTTCTGGTTGGTTTTTAATCAACGCCATTTTCTTGTGGGGTTTAGGGATGGGCAAATCCACACAGCTGCAATGGCAGCTGGGCTGGGTGAAGTGCTGAGCAGATGGATGAATGGACGGTGCATGGTACTGTGGAATATTTTGGGGTTAAAAGCAGTTTGTGAAAATTCCAGGACCCTCCCAGACAGCTCCAAAAGCAGGGTAGGGACTAAAACGGACCCCTTTGTCCCCAGCAATGTGGTTTTTAACTGTTTTACATGACAATTCCATGTTAGGCACTACAGGGTAATGCAGAGCTATTCCTGCATTTCAACCCCACACTCACAGAGGTCTTTCCAAGAATAAAAAAAAAAGACAAAAATTACCTGAAGGGAGATAAATAAGCCCAAAACAAGGTGACATGGAGGAAACATTTGGGTTATTCCTCCATGGGTGACCAGGAAGCAGCTGTGGCTCCAGGGCCCGTGGGTGCAGTCCCATGGCAGGGCACAGTGTGCCCAGAGGTGACACTGGTGGTGCCGATGTCCCCACATCTGTCACACTCCAGGGAGGACAGAAATGGGAGGGTTTAGTGGGGTAGCAGAGGGGCAACAAGCAAAATCCTGATAAGTATTGGGATTTTAAATTTTGCAGTGGAGCTGCTGCCTTGGGCCGTTCCTCGCCAGCCCAGGAGGGAAGACCTGGGGGTTTGCATCCCTCTAAGGAAATCCCTGTAAAACCCCACTGGGGGAGTTGGTGGCACAGGGAGCTCAGTGAGGGCTGGCCGGGGCAGTGGTGCCCTGCAGGGCCAGCCCAGGGGCTCCAGGCTGGCTCCAGAGTGTCTCCCACAGGGGCTGGGATGCTGCCGTGGGCCCGGCTCGGTGTTCCACCTGCAGATCTGGGGACATTGCATGGTGCTCATGGGAAATACAGGGACAGCTTGAGACAGCTACTTCTGAGAGGAAAAGCAAAGTTTCTCCTTGGAATTAGTGCCTGGGGTCAGAAAACAGCAGTTTGCTGGATGCAAGTGATCTGGGGATTCAGCCACATGTGGGACATTCATGAGGTTGTGCCACCAAGCACTCAAAAAATGCTGTCGGAGCAGCACCCGGGTGAGGATTTAGCTCTGGATGTTGGCACTGATCCTTGGGCTTCCCAATTCCCCATGGAGAAACCCCAGTGCCCTCTGAGCCCAAACCAAGAGGTGGCTTGGCAAAGGGTCAAGTCTTAAATAACATCTTCTAACACCTTCTAACATCTTGTAACATTTTCCTGGCTATTTCCCCAGGGAGCTCTTGTTCATTCGTTGCATTGAACAGGAATAGGGAGTTTTATTTGGATGAAGGCACAGAAGTTATTTCATCCTTTCAGGCTGTGATAACTCATCTAATAGCCCTATTACATCCGGCCACGGCACCATGGCGGGCGTCTGACCGCTTGGGGCTGGACAGACAGGGAGGAGAACAGCAGGATGAGATAATCTATTTTGTCTGTTAAGAAAGAAGAAGGATTTTTGGCATTAGCAAAAGGCAGGTGATTTGAGAAAATAGCAGAGAGTTGTTAGAAAGAGCTGGATGGGGGTGTGATAGGTGGAGGCATAGAAAAAGAAAAAGGGGGATATGGGAGGAAGAGGGAGAGAGACTGGAATAAAGGGAAAAGGAGGAAAAACACCCAGAAGGCAAAAATTTTGGGGGGGTGAAATTGCTTAAAATTCAGTGTGGGGTGTTGTGTCCCAGCAGCTCAGCAAGAGCTGTTTGCTGCAGGGAAGGCACTGCTGGGAGCGATGCTGGGGAGGGAGTGATGGGCTCTGTGTCCAGTGGGTTTAATGGGGGAAAATGGGGAATTACTGTGCTGGCAGCAAAAGGCGGTGTTCTGAAATAAGTAAAAAATTAAAGGGTTTTGGTGTGGGAAGCCCTGGTCAGTGTGGAGATGCTCATTCAGTGGTTTGGGGGGGACCAGTGGGTGCTGCAGCTCCATCCCTGGGCTCCAGGATAAGGGCAGCTCCTCTCCCCCAGCCTGCCATTTTACAGAGAGATCTGAGAGCAAAAGAATCCTCCTGAAAGTAGTGCTGGCTCCTAAGAGATTCAAAGCCCCAAATCCCAGCCCTTTACCCCCAGCCTGAGAGAAGCCACAAGATGTGATGTGGCCACACTGGCTGCGCTTGAGGCTGCTGTCACTGAGCACCCCGGAGCTGAAAACATTTCTCCCTCAACTGGGAGGGATGGTTACAGTGGAGACCATTTGCAATCACAGCAAGGCCTATATTTTTCCTCCAAATGACTGTACTTGAAGAGTGATTACTTCATTTTAACTTGATTGCTCCTGCAAGACACTTGGGGGCTGATGGCACAGGGAGACAGGGCAGGGGACTGCGGGCTTATCCTGCCGGTGCTCAGGGTTGGAGGAGATGCTTGGGAAGGGATAGGGGAAAAGATTTGTGCCCCGGGAATGGGATGGAGCTTGGTCCTGATGGGTTGTCACTAGCTCCATCCCTGCAGCTGCACGGGGCAGCGCTGTCTGCCCATCCGTCCTTCCTTCCTCACTGCTTCCCTTTGTCCCTCCTTTCTTCCCTCGGTGCAGGATTAGTCCCAGGCCACGCATGATGGGTGCTGTGCTGTGCCACTTCCAAACCCATCCCTGTGTCCCTGTCTGCACCCCTGGCCCTGTCAGCGCCAGGCAGGTTCCCCCCAGCTCGGGGAAGTGGTGATGGGTCCTTGGCCAAACTTTCCTCCCTTTCAGCCCTGTTGGACAGGTGGGATTTGAGATGGATGCGCTGGGGGGGCAATTGTCCGTAACTGTCCTCATGCAAAGCCCTGAGGACAATTCCTGCTTGTCCCCAAACCTGGCGGCAATGTGAATGCACACCCTCTAGGCATTCCTCCATGCATCCCTCCCCACACCCAGCTCCATCATCCCGGGAGGCTCCTCCAAGCCCCTTCCCCAGGGCAGGAGCCCCGGGAGGTGCCGCCGGCCTGCACCGCCCTGCCCGGGGCCGGTGCCAGCCCTCCGCGGGGATAAGGAGCCTTTGTGGAACCCCCGTGTCCGTCCCGCTCCGTTCATGTGAAATTCGTGCCATGTCCCCAGTGCGCGGCAGGTCCTGGGTGCATTAATGATCCCCGTGGACAAGCACGGGAGTGTCACCAAATGAATCCCGGGGCTCACCCGGGTTGGGATTGGGCTGTGGAGTGTTGGAGCAGGACAGTGACCCACAGGGAATGGGGAAAAGTTCTGTTGTGACACGCTGGCTGCAACAAAAACCCCTTTTTATTGTTTTGTGAAGTGATTGGTTTGGAAATACAATTCTGGGGTTTAAAAGGTGGTGGAAAGCACAGCGCAGTACTCCAACAGGCTTGTGCAGCTTAAAAACTCCATGTTTCCTGGTTGATTCCTCCAGAATCCTGGGAATATTCTGCTTCTGCTTGCCCTTGGCTGCATTTCCCCTCTGAACTGTTTCAGTTCAGCTGCTGGGACAAGACCCCCCCAGATTCCTCCCCAGTCTGGGCAGAGACTATCCCCAGCTCATCCCTCGGCTGCTGTGTCACCCAGCTCCTCTTTCCAGAAGGATTTTGGGGATTTTTCTCCAAAAAACTCCAGGGGGACCCTGCAGAGTTAGCACCATGCCAGCCCTCTCCTGCCTCCACTGCCTCACATCTAAGCAGCTTAATTCCCTTATCGGGCATTATTTTAACAGGCTTTTCGTGTTGCTGAGAGAGGATTTGTCAGGATCACTCCATGCTCAGCGTGGGGCAACGTGGTTTGGAGAGAAGTGCCCATCACCCTCTGCCCTCACTCCAGACGTGCTGTCCTGGCTGCGGGACACACGGTGCTGGTCTGGTTTGTCCCCAGATCCATGAGGACTGATGCATCCCTGCAAGAATGGTGCTAACCTGCTTGGGGAGCTGCTGGGAGCAACTGAGCTGCTTGGGGGTCTGCTTGGGGAGCAACTGGGAATGGAAATTAAATGTTTTGTACTCCCATGGCACAGTGAGGGGTGACACCGGGGACACTGGCAGGAGGAGTGTTTGGGGCTGGCAGCTCTGAGGTGATCCCAGATGTGCTGAACTCCTGTCCCAGGGAGGAGGGGGCTGGGAGGGGGCTCTGCAGTGTCCCCGGGTCAGTGCAGTGTCCCCCAGGCTGTGTAGTGTCCCCAGGGCTGTGCAGTGCCCTGTGTCATGCAGTGTCCCCAGGGCTGTGCAGTGTCCCCAGATAGTGAAGCCAGCCCAACACAGAGAAGCAGCACAGCAGCATCCCTAGGGATGAGCTGAACTTGGCTGAAGCTGGTGGGCACTGTTATCCTACTTCCAGGGCTGGGAGCTTCCCGGTGGGCTCACCGGGCTCACCGACACCCAGGTACCGTCCCCTGTCCCTCTGTCACCCTGCTGGGTGCTGGCACTGGGTGCTGTCTTTCAGGACAAGGCTGAATCATCGCAGGGTGATGCCAATGCCAGGGACTCTCCCTGTGTGATTTGGGGTAAGTCCCAATATTTCCAGTGCTGTTCCCTCTGCTTTCCAAGTCCTCCTGTGCCCAGGCAGTTTCCCACCCTGGAGCTGCAGCCGGGGCTGGGTGACCCAAGCACGGATCACGCCGGAAAGCTGATGCAAAGTTCCCCTCCTCCTCACCCCAAACCTTTGGGAAAACATTTTCCTCCAGAAATAGGGCTGGAGAGGATGTCAATGAACAAGGGGCCTTTCATCCCCTCTGGCACTGCCGGCAGGGACACCCGGGCTGCCAGCACTCTGTGCCTGATCCTGTGTGCTCGGCTGGGAAAGGGATGGAGATTTTCCTCCTTTTACGTCCTTCTGGGCTTTTCTCCTTTCTGCTCACTCTTGAGTTAGAATCTGCACCTCCCTCTGTCACCCCCTTCCCACCCCGGGGGATGGTGGCTTTGCTGGGTGTCACCGGGGTCCCAGGTGCCACTGCCACGCCCATACAGCCTTGTGCAGCTTTCCCTGTCACCATCCTCCAGGGCAAAGCATCCTGTCCCTGTCCGTCAAGGACATCCAGTCTGTGGTGGAGGATGGGTTTCAGGGTCCGAGGACACCCCGGGATGGGCAGGAGGCTCTGTCCTCAATGTCCAGCCTGTGGGGTCTTGTCTCTGCCCTACAGCCCCGGGCACAGCCCAGGGGTGATGTGGGACACTCGAGGGGCTGGGGGCAGCCCCTCCCCCGAGTGGGTGTCACCATCACCTCCCCCCGTCCCAGCCTCTTCCCAGCACCTGTCCTGCAGCTGGAAACCCTGCAGGATCCACTCCAGCTTGGTGGGGACCCCCCAGCTGGGACCCCGGAGGGCAGCCCCTGCATTTGGGGGGTCCTGGGGACGCTTGTGGAGGCTGAGCTCCCCCAGGCTGGGGACTGTCCCTACATCCCTGCACACCCCGAAAACCAGGGACGCCCCAAAGCCTGGCAGCCTCCTGCACGCAGGGAACCCCTCTTCCCCCTGCAGCCGGGCTCCCCCCGCTGCAGCAGGAGATATCGCAGCAACAGGGACCCTCCCCGCAACGGGACCCCCCCGCAACTGGCGACCCCTGTGCTTTCTCCCGCGCCCTTGCGGAGTCCTCCCCTGCACCATCCCGCAAGCGAGAGGCGCTCCCGGGCAGGCCAGGCCCCTCTCCCTCGGCACCGGAGACCTCCTCTCCCTTAACCGCGCGCCGCCCTCAGTCCCGTAATTCCCGGGACCCTCAATACCCCACCTACCCCGGGACTTCCTCCCCGTCTCCCCCGGTACCGGATAGCCCCCTCCTCGCACCCCCCCGTGCCGGAGAACCCCCCACCTTACCCACGCACCGCCCCCCCTCCCTGTAACTCCCGGG